>JAEOAE010001042.1:0-10806 GCA_036365155.1 Meriones psammophilus | reverse complement strand
GCATGAAGCTACAAGAGACTAGAGCCTTTTTGTCTTAGAAGACAAATGGAGCTGATTGCTAGTGGGAGGATTTTCTCACCTGTCCTCCCCTAGTGGGCTTACAGAGGGGCAAGTGGTTTTTCATTGTAAGCAGTCATTGCAAGTGATTCTTGTGGTTAGCCACTGCAGTTCAGGCAGGCAGTCTGAGATTTGGTTTGACTATATATCCAGCAGACAACCAGGCCTCTAGATTATTCTCCAACCCATAACAAAGGAGACTGAGAGATGTGTTGAAATTTCCCTTATACATCACACCCATCTCAGACCATTCAGTTGCCTAGAAGAATCTTAATGGCTGCTACCCTTGATACTGGCCTTTCTTCTCAGCCCCATATTCGTCATTCAGTCCTGTTGGTCCCCTACTTCCAACATGTCCACATCACCCTCATATCATTGTTATCTCTAATCTTCATACTTTATAATAGCTTCCTCACCTGTTTCTTGTTTGTGTCTTCCATGCATGTAAATGGTTTATATATGTAAACCTATTTTTTAAGATCAGGTTTTATGTATATACAGGCTAGTCTCAAACTTGCCAAGTACACAAAGATGAGACGCTGAACTCTGATCCCCTGATTGCACCTTCTTATTGGGATTACAGCTGTAAACAAATGCAAGGTTTTATGGATGCAAGGCAAGACTTTACCAACTGAGCTACATTCCAAGCCCTTACATAGAAACCTAAAGACAAAAGCAGTCTATTGAGCCTGTCTTAAATTAAATCTATCCAAGCCAGGTGCAGTGGCACATACCTGCAGTCCAGCACTCCAGAGTGGCAGAAGCAGGTAGGTCTACAAAGGCCAGCCTGGTCTACAAAGCCAAGACAGACAAGGCTACAGAAAAGTCCTGTCTTGAAAAAAAGTTTGTGCACAAAGCACACCATTTTCAGTTTAAACTATGTTTTTGGATGCAGGAAGAAAATCAGAGATGGTTGATGGACTGTGTCCTAGCCTTTAGTCTTGATATTTTTCTGAAGTACCCATGACTCTAGTGGCTGCAGTATAAATAGGTACTGTGTAGCTTAGCAGGTTGCTCTTACTTATTTGCATGTTTGGTAAAGAGGCCTTGGCAACATAGTTTGGAGAGTCCAGTGCAAAAACATGAAAGACCCCTTTGTTCAAAAGTTAAGGATTTCAAAATTTGGGTTTTTCTTAGATTTATTTGTTTATTCTACATACACACAGAAGAGAGCACCAGGTTTCATTATAGATGGTTGGGAGCCATCATATAGTTGCTGTGAATTGAAATCTCCAGGACCTCTAAAAAGACTGGCTTGTATTCTTAACCTCAGAGACATCTCTGCAGCCTGGTTTTTTTTTGTTATTGTTTTTCTTTTATGAGTGCTCTAACTATATATACACCTGCATGCCAGAAGAGGGCATCATAACTCCAGTATATGTGGTTGTGAACCACCATGGTTGCTAGGAATTGAACTCAGGACCACTAGAAGACCAGCCAGACGTTTTAACCCTCTGAGCCCAATACTCTGCTTTTGTTGTTGGTATTTTGGAGCTGACAATGGGGCCTAGAACTACCTGTGCATGCTAGTACATGATTTAATACTGAGCTACACACCCCAGCCTCAAAACGATCTCTGGTTGCTGTTGTGTTGTCATCATTGACATAATCTCACTATATAACCCAAGCTAAAATCCTTATGCCCCAACCTCCTGAAAGTGCATCATTACACCCAATATTCAAAATTATTGTTTGTAAAATCTGTGTGTGTGTGTGTGTGTGTGTGTGTGTGTGTGTGTTTAGCTTTTAGCTTTTTTAGGAACTTGATTTTCCTTCCACCTATTTTCCCTTTGCTCAGGTGTCTGCAGAGTTGCTCAGGACCATTCAGTGGTGGCTCCAACCCACCAGTACCCTGTGCTGTGAGAACTGACCAGTCATCAGTGGCTGGTTGGGTACTCCAGTCTTCAGTAGGGAACTGCTGTGGGTACAGGGCACCTGCATACCCTCAGACCAGTCTGCCACCTCGGATGAGAGACAGTGAACTCAGGAACTGGCACAGTCCATTCACCCCGGGAATTCCTCCTGCTCCTGGCCTTCTCAGCAGCAGCCTGCTACTCTTTCTCAGTCTCCTCTGAGTCTATGTAGAAGTAAAGATCAAACATTAACCTCCATGACTGCTCATGGGAGATAGTGCCATGTAAGAGGAGTACTTCCTGAGCCAGCATCCACCACATCAGGCCCATTGAATGAACTTCCTTGTTGTTGCATGGATGGCAATGTCCACATAGTGCAGAGAATCTGTGTTGCACTGGGCAATGGTGGGCAGGTTGACCCCTAAGCGGCCTCTGTGTGAGGCTGGTTTCAGCCCTGAGATCAGTTACTGCACTAGAAGCCACTAGAAGCCATGGTTCCCTGAAAGCTGCTTGCATCTGGTTAGTGAAGGTACCAGGTGTGAAATGGGGCAGCAAATTGGAGTGGCTACAGTGGCAGTGGCAAACTTCAGCACAGCTTGCTCACCAGTGTTCTGGGAGGTGATGACACTGACATCAGCAAGGTTCTCAATGGCAACAATAGCCTGAGCTGCAAGCAACAGGTCCTCTTCAGGTTTATGATGTAGATATCATCACTTTTCCTTTGCAGATGCATTGCTCCATCTGAAAGTCAAGGTTCCTGCCACCTAACTGGGTTCCTGTGGCAATTTGAGGAAATCCTCCTACTTCATCTGCAGGACATCAAGGGCTCAGACATTGTGTAAGTTTCCCTTTAAAAATTATTCTGGGAATCAAGAACATACCATATGGACCCATCCCCAGGCAGTGCATAAAAATGTGTGTATGTTTAAATTTTTGAAAAATTACTATTAATTTTATAAGACAAAAGATCTTTGAGATAAGTGTACACCAAATCATTTCTATCCTATTTTCAAACCACTTGTCTTAGTTACTTTTCTATCACTATGCTAAGATATCATGACCAAAGCAGCTTGTAGAAGAAACAGTTGTTTGGGTACTTAGGAGTTTCAGATTTTAAGTCCATGAATATCATGGAAGAGACCATGGTGGGCAGACAGTAATGGCAGGCAGAGCACCAGAGAGAACAGTGGTTTAACAGCTTTCACATCCTGATCTATAAGTATGAGGCAAAGAGCTAACTACGCATGGTGGATTTAAAACTCAAAGCCAACCCATGTGACACACCTTCAACCAGATCACACTTACTAATTTTTCCAAAATGTTCCTGTAACGGGGGACCAGATTTTCAAACATATGAGATAGTAGGGGTCATTTCATTCAAAGAACTACACTTCAATAGCTTCCTATGCAGCCAGGAATTAAGATAAAAAATTTGAATGTCCCAAAGCATCTCAGGCACTCAGATTCTTGTGCTGTTTTGTTATTTGCTGCTACTGTTTTGTTTTTGAACCGAGTTCATATTCTCCAGGTTGACCTTCATTCCTGACCTCCTGATGCTCCATTTACAGGCATGTGTCACAACACTTTATTTATGATCTTTTTGTTTGTTATTGTTTGGTTTGTTGTTGTTTTGCTTTGCTTTTCAAGACAGGACTTTCCCTGTGTAGCTTTTGCCTGGACTGGACTAGTTCTCTGTTGACCAGGATGTCCTCAAACTCACTGAGATCCAGTGTGTGCCACCACACCTGCTGACCTCTTTTTTTTTTTTTTTTTTTTGAGGGGCGGTATTTTTGTCTTTTATGTAGATGAGTGATAAGACTATTTTGCTTGTATGTATATAAGTGCACCACTTGTGTGCCTTATATCCCAGGAGGCCATATGGTATCAAATTCCTATAACAGGAGCTACAGAAGATTGTGAAGAACAATGGACATGGTAGGAACTCTGCAAAAAAAAAAAAAAAAAAAGCAGAGAATGGTTTGATTTGTTTTAAGATTATGTATACAATGTTGTGTTTTCATATACACCTGTGTGCCAGAGGTGGGCAACAGATTTTATTATAGATGGTTGTGAGCCACCATGTGGTTGCTGGGAATTGAACTCACGACAAAAAACAGCCAGTGCTTTTAACCTCTGATCCATCTTTCCAGCCCCACAGAAAGTATTTTTCATCACTACGCCATCCCTTCAGCCCTCTGGCTTCCTCTTTAATCTTTGTTATTTCTTGTTGGGAACCACTGTTTTACCAGCTGCTTTGATATTTAAGTCTCAGCAGAAAGACTGTTTTTAAGGCCTTCACTGAGTTAGTGAAGAATTTCAAATCTAGCTTCTTTTATTTGAGACAGCAGGTGGGATACACTGTCAAAATCACACCTCTTGTTTCACCTCCTCCTGTGAATTTGAATTTAACTCATTGTACTAAAGCATTTTTATGCTGGCTTAAAAGAGTCTGAAATAAAGCAAGGCATCTAGCTTCCACTAGAGCCTCCTCAAAAGTGCCATGTTATTGTCTTTTGGTTAATTAATTTCAATCTCACTCCCGACTCAAGAACAGTTTGACTCTGCTGGCGGGCTCTGTGATTACTGCTATTATTGTTGTTGTTGTTTTATTATTACTTTCTTCCCATTTATATTCCAAACAAATTCACCTTTCTTTCATTTCCCTATTGAACTAAAATGTTCTCAACTCTGGGCCTTTGAATATGTATGTTTTTATCCCTCTGGGGTGTTAGATCCCTCTTGCTTTTCTTTAGGTTTCATAGTGGATTTTATAGTGATGTATACATTTCTATGCATGGTCTATAGGTTTGCTTATGGTAGATTACCCCCATAAGACTGTAAGCTTATAGAGAAAGAATGGTGTTTGCATGAATCATTTTCTCTGTGTTCAGGACTTAGCACAGATTGGGACCTAATTCACAAACAGTAACTATCTGCAGAAAAACAAATAACCTTTTCAACAATAAATGCCTGTAACAAAGTCTTCATAATCTGATAGTAATACAGAATTCCCACCTAGAGAATGGGAGCATGTAACATTTTATTTGTTAATGCCAGCCATTGTGCTATCTGTAATAAACTTCTCTTGAAATCTTTTTATCTTGTTCTGTTACTGCTGTTACTAAGACAGCCTCCTCCATGCCTATTGCTGTCATTGCCTTCTCTGTGTTCTCTTTAATTTATCCCATAACAAGTTACTTCTTTGCTTTAGTGAGGTTTAGCATCTGGCTTTATTATATCCAAAGACTATCTGTTTCTGCCTGTTTTGTACAGAAGCCAGAATACAACTCAGAGGTAGAACATTTGCTTTGGCATGTAGGAGGTAAAGAAGGAGGAGGAATGGGAGGAGAAAAAAAGGAACAGGGGTAGCAAAGCATTGCTTTTCTTTATGCAGATGCACTGCCTTAAATACAGGGGTGAACAGTCTTCTTGTCTCTGCATTACAAATATGGTAGAAATCCCAGATACAGCAACAGTGATACTTATTTGGTGTTAGTTTTTAACCTGTTTCCTCTCCTGACATTTAATCTATACCTGCTTTATATGTAGTTGGTTATATGTACATGTTCATTTTCTGGGAAGAATCTATATTTTTATTAGGTTTTATGAGAAGTCATATCCTCAGAAAGTGTCCTGAGCTTTGAATCCTACCATACTTGTCCCTAGGAGACCATATCTGCAAAGATGATTATGTCCTCTCTGTACATCATTTGATGTTATGACTTCAGGATGCATCTTGAACCTTCCAAGAGAATGTTGTAAACAAGCCTTAAGCTTAACAGGCATTTGTGCCTCATGAAAAAAATTTCATCATAAAAGGTCCTGTCTGAAAAGAGCATCTGAGGTTATTGTAAAATATACACTGTTACTTTCATTTTAGTTATTAACATTATTAGTACTATTTACTGTTTTTCATTATTTTGTTAGAGACCCAAATATGATGACCCTGGTGTGAGAGACTGTGTACACACTGTTAACTAAAAAAATAAAACCACACATTCAAAACAAGTAAAGCCTCCAAATAATGATAAGAATTAGATTTAGATTTGAAATGTGGGAAAGACATTGAAACACCATTATTCAGCAAACGTTTAGATATATATATATATATTCATATATATGTATTCATATATATATACACACACACACATATATATGTATATACTTGCAAATATGATGAAAGGAATGTACACATAAACACAACTTAAAATTTCTTGGCACACAGTATATAATCACTCATAAAGACATATAATATAGGATAAACCTACTAAAATCTGTACATGTAAATAAACTAATCAAGAGGGAGGATCCTATCTAAAATGCTCAATCCCTATCCTGTAAGGCAAGAGGCAGACATCAGAAAGAAGAAAACAGGAAACAAGTTAGGAACCTGCCACAGGGGGCCTCAGGCATGCCCTGCAGACTATCAAAGCTGATACTGAGACTTATGGCCAACTGTTGGGCAGAGTGCATGCAATCTTATGAAAAAGTGGGAAATAGTAATATCTGGAGGAGAGGAACTCCACAAGGAGAGCAACAGAATGAAAATTTGAACACCAGGGTCTTTCCAAAGACTCATACTCAACCAAGTACCATGCATGGAGAAACCTAGAACCCCTGCACAGATGTAGCCCATGACAGTTGTAGTGTCCAAGTGGGTTACATAGCAATGGGAACAGGGACTGCCTCTACATGAACCACCTGCTCTTCGATCAGCACCCCATGTGGGAGGAGCAGCCTTACCAGGCCCAGAGGAAGACAATGCAGCCCTCCTGATGAGATCTGATAGACTAAGATCAGAAGGAAGGAGGGGGACGTCCCCCTATCAGTGGACTTGGGAAGGGGCGCCCAGTGAAGAAAGGGAAAGGTAGGTGGGATTAGGAGGGAGGAGGAGGGCTTATGGGGTGATCTGAAGTGAATAAAAAATTGTGTAATTAAAAAACTTAAAAAATTAAAAATATTTAACATGAAAAATTAAATAAAATAATAATAATAATAAAAAGTTGAATTCTTGGGCACACACACAAATAATTGGAAATTCATTACACACAGGATTTTTTTTCCTTTTTGTTTTCTTGCCAGGAAAAGTTTGAACATGTCCCTCCCGCTCCCTTCCCCTCCCTTCCCTTCCCTGCCTTCCTTGCTCAGTGTGAATTTACAACATTGCACTTGAATGGATGCAGTTCTTCAAAGCATTGCCAAAAGGACCCCTGCAGCCTCACTTCTAAAGCTTGAACCTCAAATGCATTCTAGCTATTTTTTTTTCTTGCACTGGTGATTGAGTAATGCACCTCATTTTTCTGGGGTGGAGGGATACCCAGACATGGTGAATTCCTCATCTACCCCTCCCCGTTCCCCATGCTTCGTCCTTTAGCACTTTTGGGGAACATTGACAGAAGTTCCCCACCCATTCAAACCACAATCATACACATTCTTTAAGATTTTCTAACAAAATTCTTTTTAGTTGCCAGTATGAGACCTCGACTAAAGAATCAGGATTCATTCTCAGGTGACAATCTCATAAATGAAGCCAGGCTAATAAGTGAGATGTCAAAGGTGCTCAGGTGGGTATTCTGGCACCAGTGCCCAGTACACAGGCTCAGACCCAGGAGCTCAGTGGAGCCAAGCCTTCCCTATTTGAGTTCAGCTCACTTCCTTATTGAAGCCACCTATGGCTAAAAAAAAAGTTTGTGGGATTGGGGTGTAGCTCAGTTGATAAGAGGTGGGCAGAAGAATCAAAATTCAAGGTCATCTTATAGCTGTTTAGTTTAAAGCCAGGCTGGGCCACAGGGACCCTAACCAAATAATAATAATAAGTAATAATTACAATATGTTTTAGCTAAAAGCATTATGTGGCCATCATTGTTCCAAGCCAGAGCTAACCTCAGGTCACCGACCTTCCTAATAGAGATAGCAAGGTCTAGCCCAGCAGATTTTCTGCACACAGATCCCTCTCAACCGACTTCTAGCCAAATATGTGAAATATGTGTTCCACTGATGACCAAAGTGCCCCAGCTTGTAGTATTGGGAGCATGGGAAGGCAGTCACCATGGAGCACAGCTGTTTGATCCACCCAGCCCACTGAGACCATCACAAGCAAAACAAAATCACAAAAGTACAACAAAGGAAAACATGTACTGGGTATAATGCGTTCAAAGAGAATGGAAGAAGAAAATACAAAACTCAGAACAGTGGCCTCTCTCTATGGGCCCTATCCTGTTCCATTAGTGGTGACCTACCCCCAAATCAGGCTCCATCCAGCTACACAAGAGTTTGGAATGATGACCTGCTCTCAGCCAGAGCAGAATGGAACAGCAACATATCTGTTGATCTCTGTCTACCAGACCAGAGGCCAAAGCACCAGCCAAACTCTGCCAAACCAGAGACCACAGCAGCAGCAAATTTCTGCGAGATCAGAGGCCAGAGCAGGGGACACACTCTGCCAGACCCGAGGCCAGAGTAGTGGATAAGATCTGCCAGACCAGAGACCAGAACATTGGCAGAGGTGCCAAGCCTGGGGCTCCACATACTTATCAATCCTTACCATTCTTTGCCACTCTCACTGGAGCCTGTGAAGCATGGCTCAAGCCTCCTGAAATGGGAAAAAATCAGGTCTAAGGGGATAGAAGGATTTTGTCCCATGTTCTCAGTCAGTCCCAGAGACAAAAATGACAGCGAGAGTCAAAACAGTTAAACAAGACACAAACAACTAGATCCCATTGCTTGTGCTTCAGGAAAATACACAGAGCCAGACAGCAGATCCCACCACTCCTGCAGTGGAAAAAGGAAAGTAGGATATCAGTGAATCTCTGCTGCAGGAGCTACCTTGTCCAAAGATAAATCCTTGTCCAAAGATCCAGAGATCACAGAAAACTCGGTGCTCAACTCCCTTTACAGATGTGCCCTTTTGGGAGGCTGGAAAGTCTTCAGGCCTGTGGCCACAGCTATCAGAGCATCAGCTCTAACCTTTCTGAGGACACATATTACACATTTTGCCTTGAGTCCCCCCCCCAAAAAAAAAACAAAAACAAACTAGAGAAACACAGAGAAAGACACAGACAGATACTGATAGAGTGCTCATTTACTGGCTGTTGTTCAGCTCCATGTGCCTGGGGGTGCTTGGGAGACTGGGAATCAATCTAAGAACCCGTGTTATGGCCAGATCTTAGGGTGACCAGAGATCATCAGAGCCAGACCACATATGCAAGAGCAAAGAGTTTTATTTGGGCTTATGTTGGGTCTCTCCATTTTACCAACACAGTGGATCAGAGAGAGCCATGAGCAGGTGCATGGCAGGGTTTTGATTGGGGTTTTAGGAAGGACCAGAAGTTCGGTTTAATAGTTACAGGATTGGGTAACATTCAGCAGTAAACTTTTGCAAAGTGATTGGCTAGCTAACATAACTAGCATTGACAGAGCTATTCTAGGCCCAGAATGTTGGGTTTTTTCTTTTGTCACTGGCAGTTCTACTACAAGGTTGGTAGACTGCTCCAGCACAAATGCCCCACTTTGAGATAAGATACCTTCCCATTTTGTGGTTATCCTCAGGCTGTTCCTTGGGTAAGAATCTATGGACCTTGTTTTTGGAATTGGTGACCCATGGTTCAATTCCTGGTGGCTTTATAATAGAGTCACTATTCTGGTGAAATGTAAGTGCCCTTTTTAGCCTAGTTCCTAGTGACCTTTTGGGGATCGTCTCTCCATTCTAAAAAGATCCATTTGGATTTTGTGAGGTTGTAAATTATATGTCCTGTGTCAGAGCACTCAAATATTAAGCTGTGATATAGAAGAGTAGAACTGATGATGTAAAGGATTTACTATCGCTGAGAAACTAGTGGTACCAGTTAGAATTTAACTGAGGGAAGATCAGCAGCAAAACACTCCACAGATAAGCAGTGGCCAATCCAAGCCTGTTATTAGAGATTAGGATCCCGGGATACATGTTTTGCTCACCAGGATTATCTAGAAATGAGGCAGAGTGAAGTTTTTAATTTGTAATTTCAACATGTGTTTATTAATTCATGAATGCCAATGAAAACAGACCAGATTGGTGGGTGTACAATTTGGGTCAGGTAGCTTTATCCAGTGAATATTGAATTTCAAATTAAGGGGACTGTCCTATGTCTATATGTACAATCCTCATGTGACACAATTCTGTCAGTTCAAATTTGAGACACAGGCTATGGGGCAAAGCTGTGTCTGGGATAACAGCAAACAGTATCTTATTAATGCTTTCCCTCTACAAGAGAATGACCTGTGTTTTTTCAAAGTCAGTATGCCCACGTGTGTGTGTGTGTGTGTGTGTGTGTGTGTGTGTGTGTTTCAACCATCTGAGGTTAAGAGCACTGGCTGCTCTTCCAGAGATCAAGAGTTCGATTCCCACCAACTAAATGGTGACACAACATCTATAATGAGATCTGGGTGCCTGTTCTATGTCATGTAAGTGTACATGCATGCAGAACACTCAGCAGAAAGAAAGAAAGAGAAAGAAAGAAAGAAAGAAAAGAAAGAAAGAAAGAAAGAAAGAAAAAAAGAAGTTGTTGGTATTATTAAATTTTTATTTTGTTAATGCATCACTGTTCTAGTCTCTTATTAGTTAATATTCTCTGATAATCCCGGTCAATAAAAATTTCATTCCTTTTTTTCTCTAGTGGTTTGATATTTGTTTTGTTTAAGCAATGTCTCCTGTAGATCAACCTTTCATATGTTATGTAATTGAGACTTTCTTTGAGTACTGAATGCTGTTTCTACTGCCCAGTGCCTAGAACGTTGTCCTGCAGCTCATTTTAGGTGAGGCCTGACTAGGTAGTGTGGAAGTAAAGAGACCAGTGAATGAATGTCCACTGAACACTCTGATATTTTTTGGAGGTGAGTAATTAAATAAAGAGATACCTGT
>JAEOAE010001901.1:0-111883 GCA_036365155.1 Meriones psammophilus | reverse complement strand
AACCGGTTCCATCAAAAGCGACTCCAGAGCAATTAAAACCTGCTTCTAAGGAAATGACTCTAGCACTTAAAAACCTGCTTCTAAGGACATGACTACAGAGCACTTAAAACCTGCTTCAATGAAACGACTCCAGAGCAGTTAAAATCCTGCTTCCAACGAAATGACTCCAGAGCACTTAAAAACCCACTTCCAAAGAAATGACTCCAGAGCACTTAAAAACCCGCTTCCATCGAAATGCTTCAATAGCACTTACAAACCCGCTTCCAACGAAATGACGCCAAAGCACTTAAAATCCTGCTTCCAACGAAATGCTTCCAGAGCACTTAAAAACCCGCTTCCAACGAAATGACTCCAGAGCAGTTAAAAACCCACTTCCAACGAAATGACTCCAGAGCACTTAAAAACCCGCTTCCAAAGAAATGTGTCCAGAGCACTTAAAAACCCGATTCCAACGAAATGACTCCAGACCACTTAAAAACCCGTTTCCAACGAAATGACTCCAGACCACTTAAAAACCAGGTTCCAACGACAGGACACCAGAACACTTAAAAACGCTCTTCCAAAGAAATGAATCCAGAGGATTTAAAAACACGCTTCCAACGAAATGTGTCCAGAGGACTTAAAATCCCGCTTCCAACGAAATGACTGCAGAGCACTTAAATACCCAATTCCAACGAAATGACTCCAGACCCCTTAAAAACCCGCTTCCAACGAAATGACTCAAGAGCACTTAAAAACCCGTTTCCAACAAAATGACTCCACAGCACTTATAAACCTGCTGCCAACGAAAAGACTCCAGAAAACTTAAAATCAAGAATCCAAGGAAATGACTCCAGAGCACTTACAAACCTGCTTCCATCGAAATGACTCAAGAGCACATAAAAACTGCTTCTGAAAATGACTCCAGAGCACTTAAAAACCCGCTGAAACTAAAAAGACTCCAGAACACTTAAAAACCCACTTCAAACGAAATGACTCAAGAGCAAATAAAAGCAGGCTTCCAAAGAATTGACTCAAGAGCAATTAAAAACCCTCTTCCAACAAAATGACTTGAGAGCAATTAAAAACCCGCTAACTAAAAAGACTCCAGAGCTCTTAAAAACCGCTTCCAATGAAATGACTCCAGAGCACTTAAAAACCCGCTGTGAAATGACTCAAGAGCACTTAAAAACCCGTTTCCACCGAAATGCCTCTAGCGAACTTAAAAACCCGCTTCCAAAGAAAAGACTCCAGAGCACTTACAAACCTGCTTCCAACAAAATGACTCCAGAGCAATTAAAAACCTGCTTCTAAGGAAATGACTCCACAGCACTTAAAAACCTGCTTCTAAGGAAATGACTACAGAGCACTTAAAAACCTGCTTCAATGAAATGACTACAGAGCAGTTAAATCCTGCTTCCAACGAAATGACTCAACAGCACTTAAAACCCACTTCAAAGAAATGACTCCAGAGCACTTAAAAACCCACTTCCATCGAAATGCTTCAATAGCACTTACAAACCCCCTTCCAACGAAATGACTCCAAAGCACTTAAAATCCTGCTTCCAACGAAATGCTTCCAGAGCACTTAAAAACCCGCTTCCAACGAAATGACTCCAGAGCACTTAAAAACCCGGTTCCAACAACAGGCCACCAGAACAATTAAAAACCCTCTTCCAACAAAATGACTCCAGAGTACTTAACATCCCGATTCCAACGAAATGACTCCAGAGCATGTAAAAACCCGCTTCCAAAGAAATGACTCCAGAGCACTTAAAAACCCGCTTCCAACGAAATGACCTCAGAGGACATAAAAACCCACTTCCAATGAAATGACTCGAGAGCACTTAAAAACCCGCTTCCAAAGAAAAGACTGCAGAGCACTTACAAACCTGCTTCCAACAAAATGACTCCAGAGCAATTAAAAACCTGCTTCTAAGGAAATGACTCCACAGCACTTAAAAACCTGCTTCTAAGGAAATGACTACAGAGCACTTAAAAACCTGCTTCCAATGAAATGACTCCAGAGCAGTTAAAATTCTGCTTCCAAAGAAATGACTCTAGAGCACTTACAAACCCGGTTCCAACAAAACGACTCCAGAGCAATTAAAAACCTGCTTCTAAGGAAATGACTCCACAGCACTTAAAAACCTGCTTCTAAGGAAATGACTACAGAGCACTTAAAAACCTGCTTCCAATGAAACGACTCCAGAGCAGTTAAAATCCTGCTTCCAACGAAATGACTCCAGAGCACTTAAAAACCCACTTCCAAAGAAATGACTCCAGAGCACTTAAAAACCCGCTTCCAACGAAATGCTTCAATAGCACTTACAAACCCCCTTCCAACGAAATGACTCCAAAGCACTTCAAATCATGCTTCCAACAAAATGCTTCCAGAGCACTTAAAAACCCGCTTCCAACGAAATGACTCCAGAGCAGTTAAAAACCCACATTCCAACGAAATGACTCCAGATCACTTAAAAACCCGGTTCCAACGACAGGCCACCAGAACAATTAAAAACCCTCTTCCAACAAAATGACTCCAGAGTACTTAAAATCCCGATTCCAACGAAATGACTCCAGAGCATGTAAAAACCCGCTTCCTAAGAAATGACTCCAGAGCACTTAAAAACCCGCTTCCAACGAAATGACCTCAGAGGACATAAAAACCCACTTCCACTGAAATGACTCGAGAGCACTTAAAAACCCGCTTCCAAAGAAAAGACTCCAGAGCACTTACAAACCTGCTTCCAACAAAATGACTCCAGAGCAATTAAAAACCTGCTTCTAAGGAAATGACTCCACAGCACTTAAAACCTGCTTCTAAGGAAATGACTACAGAGCACTTAAAAACCTGCTTCCAATGAAATGACTCCAGAGCAGTTAAAATCCTGCTTCCAAAGAAATGACTCTAGAGCACTTACTAACCCGGTTCCAACAAAACGACTCCAGAGCAATTAAAAACCTGCTTCTAAGGAAATGCCTCCACAGCACTTGAAAACCTGCTTCTAAGGACATGACTACAGAGCACTTAAAAACCTGCTTCCAATGAAACGACTCCAGAGCAGTTAAAATCCTGCTTCCAACGAAATGACTCCAGAGCACTTAAAACCCACTTCCAAAGAAATGACTCAGAGCACTTAAAACCCACTTCCATCAAAATGCTTCAATAGCACTTACAAACCCCTTCCAACGAAATGACTCCAAAGCACTTAAAATCCTGCTTCCAACGAAATGCTTCCAGAGCACTTAACAAACCCTCTTCCAACGAAATGACCTCAGAGGACATAAAAACCCATTTCCAATGAAATGACTCGAGAGCACTTAAAAACCCGCTTCCAAAGAAATGACTCCAGAGCACTTAAAAACTCTCTTCCAACGAAATGACTCTAGAGCACTTAAAACCCCGCGTCCAACGAAATGTGTCCAGAGGATTTAAAAACCCGCTTCCAACGAAATGTGTCTAGAGCACTTAAAAACCCGATTCCGAATAACTGACTCCAGAGCACTTAAAAACCCGCTTCCAACGAAATGACTCCAGAGCACTTAAAAACCCGCTTCCAACAAAATTACTCCAGAGTACTTAAAATAGTGATTCCAACGAAATGACTCCAGAGCACTTAAAAACGCGCTTCCAACGAAATGACTCCAGAGCACTTAAAAATCCGCTTCCAAAGAAATGACTCCAGAGCACTTAAAAACCCTCTTCCAACCAAATGACTCAAGAGCACTTAAAAACCCGTTTCCAACAAAATGACTCCAGAGCACTTAAAAACCCGGTTCCAACGACAGGACACCAAAACACTTAAAAACCCTCTTCCAAAGAAATGAATCCAGAGGACTTAAAAACCCGCTTCCAACGAAATGTGTCCAGATGACTTAAAAACCCTCTTCCAATGAAATGACTGCAGAGCACTTAAAAACCCAATTCCAACGAAATGACTCCAGACCACTTAAAAACCCGCTTCCAACGAAATGACTCAAGAGCACTTAAAAACCCGTTTCCAACAAAATGACTCCAGAGTACTTAAAAAGCTGCTTCCAATGAAATGGCTCCAGAGCAGTTAAAATCCTGCTTCCAACGAAATGACTCCAGAGCACTAAAAAACCCACTTCCAAAGAAATGACTCCAGAGCACTTAAAATCCCGCTTCCAACGAAATGACTCCAGAGCAGTTAAAAACCTGCTTCCAACGAAATGCTTCCAGAGCAGTTAAAAACCCACTTCCAACGAAATGATTCCAGAGCACTTAAAAACCCGGTTCCAACGACAGGCCACCAGAACAATTAAAAACCCTCTTCCAACAAAATGACTCCAGAGTACTTAAAATCCCGATTCCAACGAAATGACTCCAGAGCACGTAAAAACCCGCTTCCAAAGAAATGACTCCAGAGCACTTAAAAACCCGCTTCCAACGAAATGACCTCAGAGGACATAAAAACCCATTTCCAATGAAATGACTCGAGAGCACTTAAAAACACGCTTCCAAAGAAATGACTCCAGAGCACTTAAAAACCCGCGTCCAACGAAATGTGTCCAGAGCATTTAAAAACCCGCTTCCAAAGAAATGTGTCTAGAGCACTTAAAAACCCTCTTCCAAAGAACTGACTCCAGAGCACTTAAAAACCCGCTTACATAGAAATGACTCCAGAGCACTTAAAAACCTGGTTCCAACGATAGGCCACAAGAACAATTAAAAACCCTCTTCCAACAAAATGACTCCAGAGTACTTAAAATCCCGATTCCAACGCAATGACTCCAGAGCACTTATAACTCCGCTTCCACCGAAATGAGTCCAGACACTTAAAAACCCGCTTCTAATGAAATGCCTCTAGAGAACTTACAAACCCACTTCCAACGAAATGAATCAAGTGCTCTTAAAAACCGGATTCGAACGAAATGACCTCAGAGCACATAAAAACCCACTTCAAACGAAATGACTCCATAGCACTTAAAATCCCGCTTCCAACGAAATGACTCCATTCACTTACAAACCTGTTTCCAAAAACAGGACACCAGAACACTTAAAACCCCTCTTCCATCGAAATGACACCAGAGCACTTAAAATCCCGCTTCCAAAGAAATGACTCCAGAGCACTTACAAACCCGCTTCCAACGAAATGACTCCAGAGCACTTAAAAAGCCCTCTTCCAGTGAAAAGTCGGAAGAGTATGCAAAAAAATCTTCTTACAACTAAATGACTTGAGAGCACTTAAAAACCAGCTTTCAAAAAATGACTCCAAAGCACTTAAAAACCTGCTTCCAAAGAAATGACTCCAGAGCACTTACCAACCCGCTTCAAAGAATTGACTCCATAGCACTTAAAATCCGCTTGACGAAATGACGTCAGAGCACATAAAAATGCACTTCCAACGAAATGACTCAGAGCTCGTAAAAAACAGCTTCAAAGGAAATAACTCCAGAGAATTTAAAACCGGTTCCAACGACAGGACACCAGAACACTTAAAAAACTTCTTCCAACGAAATGACTCTAGAGCACTTAAAATCAAGCTTCCAAGGAAATGACTCAGAGCACTTAAAAACACACTTCCAACAAAATGACTCCACAGCACTTATAAACCTGCTTCCAAATGAAAAGACTCAGAAGATATAAAAACCCGCTTCCAAACGAAATGACTCCAGACAACTTAAAATCAAGAATCCAAGGAAATGACTCCAGAGCACTTACAAACCCGCTTCCATCGAAATGACTCCAGAGCACTTAAAACCCGCTTCAAATGACTAAAAGACTCCAGAACACTTAAAAACCCACTTCCAACGAAATGACTCAAGAGCAAATAAAAACAGGCTTCCAAAGAATTGACTCAAGAGCAATTAAAACCCTCTTCCAACAAAATGACTTGAGAGCAATTAAAACCCGCTTCCAAAAAAAAGACTCAGAGCTCTTAAAAACCCGCTTCAATGAAATGACTCCAGAGCACTTAAAACCCGCTTCCAGCGAAATGACTCTAGAGCACTTAAAAACCCGTTTCCACGAAATGCCTCCAGCGAACTTAAAAACCGGCTTCAAAGAAAAGACTCCAGAGCACTTAAAACCCGCTTCCAACGAAATGACTCAGAGCACTTAAAAATCCGCTTCAAAGAAATGACTCAGAGCACTTAAAAACCGCTTCCAACAAAATGACTCAAGAGCACTTAAAAACCCGTTTACAACAAAATGACTCCAGAGCACTTAAAAACCTGGTTCCAACGACAGGACACCAAAACACTTAAAAACCCTCTTCCAAAGAAATGAATCCAGAGGACTTAAAAACCCGCTTTCAACGAAATGTGTCCAGAGGACTTAAAAACCCTCTTCCAATGAAATGACTGCAGAGCACTTAAAAACCCAATTCCAACGAAATGACTCCAGACCACTTAAAAACCCGCTTCCAACGAAATGACTCTAGAGCACTTAAAAACTCTTTTCCAAAAAAATGACTCCAGAGTACTTAAAAACCCACTTCCTAAGAAATGACTCCAGAGCACTTAAAAACCCGCTTCCAACGAAATGCTTCAATAGCACTTACAAACCCGCTTCCAAGGAAATGACTCCAAAGCACTTAAAATCCTGCTTCCAAAGAAATGCTTCCAGAGCACTTAAAAACCCGCTTCCAACAAAATGACTCCAGAGCAGTTAAAAACCCACTTCCAACGAAATGACTCCAGAGCAGTTAAAAACCCACTTCCAACGAAATGACTCCAGAGCACTTAAAAACCCAGTTCCAACGACAGGCCACCAAAACAATTAAAAACCCTCTTCCAACAAAATGACTCCAGAGTACTTAAAATCCCGATTCCAACGAAATGACTCCAGAGCACGTAAAAACCCGCTTCCAAAGAAATGACTCCAGAGCACTTAAAAACCCGCTTCCAACGAAATGACCTCAGAGGACATAAAAACCCATTTCCAATGAAATGACTCGAGAGCACTTAAAAACCCGCTTACATAGAAATGACTCCAGAGCACTTAAAAACCCGCTTCCAATGAAATGTGTCGAGAGGACTTAAAAACCTGCTTCCAACGAAATGACTCCAGAGCACTTACAACCCCGCTTCCACCGAAATCAGTCCAGACACTTAAAAACCCGCTTCTAATGAAATGCCTCTAGAGCACTTACAAACCCACTTCCAATGAAATGAATCAAGTGCTCTTAAAAACCCGATTCGAACGAAATGACCTCAGAGCACATAAAAACCCACTTCCTACGAAATGACTCCATAGCACTTAAAATCCCGCTTCGAACGAAATGACGTCAGAGCATATAAAAATGCACTTCCAACGAAATGACTCCAGAGCTCTTAAAAAACAGCTTCCAACGAAATAAATCCAGAGAACTTAAAAACCCGTTTCAAATGACAGGACACCAGAACACTTAAAAAACTTCTTCCAAAGAAATGACTCTAGAGCACTTAAAATCAAGCTTCCAAGGAAATGACTCCAGAGCACTTAAAAACACACTTCCAACAAAAGGACTCCACAGCACTTATAAAACTGCTTCCAAGGAAAATACTCCAGAAGATTTAAAAACCCGCTTCCAACGAAATGACTCCAGACAACTTAAAATCAAGAATCCAAGGAAATGACTCCAGAGCACTTACAAACCCGCTTCCATCGAAAGGACTCAAGAGCACATAAAAACCTGCTTCCAACGAAATGACTCCAGAGCACTTAAAAACCCGCTTCCAACGAAAAGACTCCAGAACACTTAAAAACCCACTTCCAACGAAAAGACTCAAGAGCAAATAAAAACAGGCTTCCAAAGAATTGACTCAAGAGCAATTAAAAACCCTCTTCCAACAAAATGACTCGAGAGCAATTAAAAACCCGCTCCAACGAAAAGACTCAGAGCTCTTAAAAACCGCTTCCAATGAAATGACTCCAGAGCACTTAAAAACCCGCTTCCAAAGAAAAGACTCCAGAGCACTTAAAAACCTGCTTCCAATGAAATGACTCCAGTTCAATTACTAACCTGCTTCCAACGAGAAGACTCCACAACACTTAAACCCCGCTTGCAACGAAATGACTCCAGAGCTCTTAAAATCCCGCTTCCAACCAAATGAGTTCAGAGTACTTAAAAATCAGCTTCCAAAGAAATGACTCAATAGCACTTAAAAACCCGCTTCCAACAAAATGACTCCAGAGCAATTAAAAACCTGCTTCTAAGGAAATGACTCCAGAGCACTTCAAAACCCGCTTCCAACGAAATGACTCCAGAGCAATTAAAAACCTGCTTCTAAGGAAATGACTCCAGAGCACTTCAAAACCCGCTTCCAACGAAATGACCTCAGAGGACATAAAAACCCATTTCCAATGAAATGACTCGAGAGCACTTAAAAATCCGCTTCCAAAGAAATGACTCCAGAGCACTTAAAAACTCTCTTCCAACGAAATGACTCCAGAGCACTTAAAAACCCGCGTCCAAAGAAATGTGTCCAGAGCATTTAAAAACCCGCTTCCAACGAAATGTGTCTAGAGCACTTAAAAAACCTCTTCCAAAGAACTGACTCCAGAGCACTTAAAAACCCGCTTACATAGAAATGACTCCAGAGCACTTAAAAACCCGCTTCCAACGAAATGACTCCAGAGCACTTAAAAATCCACTTCCAAAGAAATGACTCCAGAGCACTTAAAAACCCAATTCTAACGAAATGATTCCAGACCACTTAAAAACCCGCTTCCAACGAAATGACTCCAGACCACTTACAAACGCCCCCAACAAAATGACTAGAGAACACTTAAAAACCCGCTTCCAACAAAATGACTCCAGAGTACTTAAAATCGTGATTCCAACGAAATGACTCCACAGCACTTAAAAACCCGCTTCCAACGAAATGACTCCAGAGCACTTAAAAATCCGCTTCCAAAGAAATGACTCCAGAGCACTTAAAAACCCGCTTCCAACCAAATGACTCAAGAGCACGTAAAAACCCACTTCCAAAGAAATGACTCCAGAGCACTTAAAAACCCGCTTCCAACGAAATGACTCCAGTTCAATTACTAACCCACTTCCAACGAGAAGACTCCAGAACACTTAAACCCCGCTTGCAACGAAATGACTCCAGAGCTCTTAAAATCCCGCTTCCAACCAAATGAGATCAGAGTACTTAAAAATCCGCTTTCAAAGAAATGACTCAACAGCACTTAAAAACCCCCTTCCAACGAAATGACTCCAGAGCACTTACAAACCTGCTTCCAATGAAATGACTCCAGAGCAGTTAAAATCCTGCTCCCAACGAAATGACTCCAGAACACTAAAAAACCCACTTCCAAAGAAATGACTCCAGAGCACTTAAAAACCCGCTTCCAACGAAATGACTCCAGAGCAGTTAAAAACCTGCTTCCAACGAAATGACTCTAGAGCAGTTAAAAACCTGCTTCCAACGAAATGACTCCAGACCACTTAAAAACCCGGTTCCAACGACAGGCCACCAGAACAATTAAAAAACCTCTTCCAACAAAATGACTCCAGAGTACTTAAAATCCTGATTCCAACGAAATGACTCCAGAGCACTTACAACCCCGCTTCCACTGAAATGAGTCCAGACACTTAAAAACCCACTTCTAATGAAATGCCTCTAGAGCACTTACAAACCCACTTCCAATGAAATGAATCAAGTGCTCTTAAAAACCCGATTCGAACGAAATGACCTCAGAGCACATAAAAACCCACGTCCAACGAAATGACTCCATAGCACTTAAAATCCCAATTCCAACGAAATGACTCCATGCACTTACAAACCTGTTTCCAACGACAGGACACCAGAACACTTAAAACCCCTCTTCCATCGAAATGACTCCAGAACACTTAAAATCCCGCTTCCAAAGAAATGACTCCAGAGCACTTACAAACCTGCTTACAACAAAATGACTCCAGAGCAATTAAAAACCTGCTTCTCAGGAAATGACTCCACAGCACTTAAAAACCTGCTTCTAAGGAAATGACTACAGAGCACTTAAAAACCTGCTTCCAATGAAATGACTACAGAGCACTTAAAAACCCGCTTCCAACGAAATGACTCCAGAGCACTTAAAAACCCGGTTCCAACGACAGGCCACCAGAACAATTAAAAACCCTCTTCCAACAAAATGACTCCAGAGTACTTAAAATCCCGATTCCAACGAAATGACTCCAGAGCACTTAAAAACCCGCTTCCAAAGAACTGACTCCAGAGCACTTAAAAACCCGCTTCCAACGAAATGACTCCAGTTCAATTACTAACCTGCTTCCAACGAGAAGACTCCAGAACACTTAAACCCCGATTGCAAAGAAATGACTCCAGAGCTCTTAAAATCCTGCTTCCAACCAAATGAGTTCAGAGTACTTAAAAATCAGCTTCCAACGAAATGACTCCAGAGCACTTACAAACCCGCTTCCAAATAAATGACTCCAGAGCAATTAAAAACCTGCTTCTAAGGAAATGACTCCAGAGCACTTACAACCCCGCTTCCACCGAAATGAGTCCAGACACTTAAAAACCCGCTTCTAATGAAATGCCTCTAGAGCACTTACAAACCCACTTCCAATGAAATGAATCAAGTGCTCTTAAAAACCCGATTCGAACGAAATGACCTCAGAGCACATAAAAACCCACTTCCAACGAAATGACTCCATAGCACTTAAAATCCCGCTTCCAACGAAATGACTCCATGCACTTACAAACCTGTTTCCAACGACAGGACACCAGAACACTTAAAACCCCTCTTCCATCGAAATGACTCCAGAACACTTAAAATCTCGCTTCCAAAGAAATGACTCCAGAGCACTTACAAACCTGCTTCCAACAAAATGACTCCAGAGCAATTAAAAACCTGCTTCTCAGGAAATGACTCCACAGCACTTAAAAACCTGCTTCTAAGGAAATGACTACAGAGCACTTAAAAACCTGCTTCCAAACAAATGACTCCAGAGCACTTAAAAACCCGCGTCCAACGAAATGTGTCCAGAGCATTTAAAAAGCCGCTTCCAACAAAATGATTCCAGAGCACTTAAAAACCCGCTCCCAACGAAAAGACCTCAGAGGACATAAAAACCCACTTCCAATGAAATGACTCGAGAGCACTTAAAAACCCGCTTCCAACGAAATGTGTCCAGAGCACTTAAAAACCCGCTTCCAAAAAAATGATTCCAGAGCACTTAAAAACCCGGTTCCAACGAAAGGCAATCCAGAACAATTAAAAACCCTCTTCCAACAAAATGACTCCAGAGTACTTAAAATCCCGATTCCAACGAAATGACTCCAGTTCAATTACTAACCCGCTTCCAACCAGAAGACTCCAGAACACTTAAACCCCGCTTGCAACGAAATGACTCCAGAGCTCTTAAAATCCTGCTTCCAAACAAATGAGTTCAGAGTACTTAAAAATCAGCTTCCAAAGAAATGACTCAACAGCACTTAAAAACCCGCTTCTAAGGAAATGACTCCAGAGCACTTAAAAACCCGCTTCCAAAGAAATGACTCCAGAGCACTTAAAAACCCACTTCCAACGAAATGACTCCAGAGCACTTAAAAACCCGCTTCCAACAAAATGATTCCAGACCACTTAAAAACCCGCTTCCAAAGAAATGACTCCAGACCACTTAAAAACCCGGTTCCAACAACAGGACACCAGAACACTTAAAAACCCTCTTCCAAAGAAATGAATCCAGAGGACTTAAAAACCCGCTTCCAACGAAATGTGTCCAGAGGACTTAAAAACCCGCTTCCAACGAAATGTGTCCAGAGCACTTAAAAACCTGCTTCCAAAGAAATGACTCCAGAGCACTTAAAAACCCGCTTCCAACGAAATGACTCCAGTTCAATTACTAACCCGCTTCCAACGAGAAGAATCCAGAACACTTAAACACCGCTTGTAATGGAATGACTCCAGAGCTCTTAAAATCCTGCTTCCAACCAAATGAGTTCAGAGTACTTAAAAATCAGCTTCCAAAGAAATGACTCAACAGCACTTAAAAACCCGCTTCTAACGAAATGACTCCAGAGCACTTACAAACCCGCTTCCAACAAAATGACTCCAGAGCAATTAAAAACCTGCTTCTAAGGAAATGACTCCATAGCACTTAAAAACCTGCTTCTAAGGAAATGACTACAGAGCACTTAAAAACCTGCTTCCAATGAAATGATTTGAGAGCAGTTAAAATCCTGCTTCCAACGGAATGCTTCCAGAGCACTTAAAAACCTGCTTCCAACGAAATGACTCCAGAGCAGTTAAAAACCCACTTCCAACGAAATGACTCCAGAGCACTTAAAAACCCGGTTCCAATGAAAGGCCACCAGAACAATTAAAAACTCTCTTCCAACAAAATGACTCCAGAGTACTTAAAATCCTTCTTCCAACAAAATGACTCCAGAGCACTTAAAAACCCGCTTCCAAAGAAATGACTCCAGAGCACTTAAAAACCCGCTCCCAACGAAAAGACCTCAGAGGACATAAAAGCCCACTTCCAATGAAATGACTCGAGAGCACTTAAAAACCCGCTTCCAACGAAATGTGTCCAGACCACTTAAAAACCCGCTTCCAAAGAAATAACTCCAGACCACTTAAAAACCCGGTTCCAACGACAGGACACCAGAACACTTAAAAACCCTCTTCCAAAGAAATGAATCCAGAGGACTTAAAAACCCGCTTCCAACGAAATGTGTCCAGAGGACTTAAAAACCCGCTTCCAACAAAATGTGTCCAGAGCACTTAAAAACCCGCTTCCAAAGAAATGACTCCAGAGCACTTAAAAACCCGCTTCCAACTAAATGACTCCATTTCAAATACTAAACCGCTTCCAACGAGAAGAATCCAGAACACTTAAACCCCGCTTGCAACGAAATGATTCCATAGCTCTTAAAATCCTGCTTCCAACCAAATTAGTTCAGAGTACTTAAAAATCAGCTTCCAAAGAAATGACTCAACAGCACTTAAAAACCCGCTTCCAACAAAATGACTCCAGAGCAATTAAAAACCTGCTTCTAAGGAAATGACTCCAGAGCACTTCAAAACCCGTTTCCAACGAAATGACATCAGAGGACAGAAAAACCCATTGCCAATGAAATGACTCGAGAGCACTTAAAAATCCGCTTCCAAAGAAATGACTCCAGAGCACTTAAAAACTCTCTTCCAACGAAATGACTCCAGAGCACTTAAAAACCCGCGTCCAAAGAAATGTGTCCAGAGCATTTAAAAACCCGCTTCCAACGAAATGTGTCTAGAGCACTTAAAAAACCTCTTCCAAAGAACTGACTCCAGAGCACTTAAAAACCGCTTACATAGAAATGACTCCAGAGCACTTAAAAACCCGCTTCCAACGAAATGACTCCAGAGCACTTAAAAATCCACTTCCAAAGAAATGACTCCAGAGCACTTAAAAACCCAATTCTAACGAAATGATTCCAGACCACTTAAAAACCCGCTTCCAACGAAATGACTCCAGACCACTTACAAACGCCCCCAACAAAATGACTAGAGAACACTTAAAAACCCGCTTCCAACAGAATGACTCCAGAGTACTTAAAATCGTGATTCCAACGAAATGACTCCACAGCACTTAAAAACCCGCTTCCAACGAAATGACTCCAGAGCACTTAAAAATCCCCTTCCAAAGAAATGACTCCAGAGCACTCAAAAACCCGCTTCCAATCAAATGACTCAAGAACACTTAAAAACCCTCTTCCAAAGAAATGAATCCAGAGGACTTAAAAACCCGCTTCCAACGAAATGTGTCCAGAGGACTTAAAAACACGCTTCCAAAGAAATGACTCCAGTTCAATTACTAACCCACTTCCAACGAGAAGACTCCAGAACACTTAAACCCCGCTTGCAACGAAATGACTCCAGAGCTCTTAAAATCCCGCTTCCAACCAAATGAGATCAGAGTACTTAAAAATCCGCTTTCACAGAAATGACTCAACAGCACTTAAAAACCCCCTTCCAATGAAATGACTCCAGAGCACTTACAAACCTGCTTCCAATGAAATGACTCCGGAGCAGTTAAAATCCTGCTTCCAACGAAATGACTCCAGAGCACTAAAAAACCCACTTCCAAAGAAATGACTCCAGAGCACTTAAAAACCCGCTTCCAACGAAATGACTCCAGAGCAGTTAAAAAACTGCTTCCAACGAAATGCTTCCAGAGCACGTAAAAACCTGCTTCCAACGAATGACTCTAGAGCAGTTAAAACCTGCTTCCAAATCTAATGACTCCAGATCACTTAAAAACCGGTTCCAACGACAGGCCACCAGAACAATTAAAAAACCTCTTCCAACAAAATGACTCCAGAGTACTTAAAATCCTGATTCCAACGAAATGACTCCAGAGCACTTACAACCCCGCTTCCACCGAAATGAGTCCAGACACTTAAAAACCCACTTCTAATGAAATGCCTCTAGAGCACTTACAAACCCACTTCCAATGAAATGAATCAAGTGCTCTTAAAAACCCGATTCGAACGAAATGACCTCAGAGCACATAAAAACCCACGTCCAACGAAATGACTCCATAGCACTTAAAATCCCAATTCCAACGAAATGACTCCATGCACTTACAAACCTGTTTCCAACGACAGGACACCAGAACACTTAAAACCCCTCTTCCATCGAAATGACTCCAGAACACTTAAAATCCCGCTTCCAAAGAAATGACTCCAGAGCACTTACAAACCTGCTTCCAACAAAATGACTCCAGAGCAATTAAAAACCTGCTTCTCAGGAAATGACTCCACAGCACTTAAAAACCTGCTTCTAAGGAAATGACTACAGAGCACTTAAAAACCTGCTTCCAATGAAATGACTACAGAGCACTAAAAAACCCACTTCCAAAGAAATGACTCCAGAGCACTTAAAAACCTGTTTCCAATGAAATGACTACAGAGCAGTTAAAAACCTGCTTCCAACGAAATGCTTCCAGAGCACGTAAAAACCCGCTTCCATCGAAATGACTCCAGACCACTTAAAAACCCGGTTCCAACGACAGGCCACCAGAACAATTAAAAAACCTCTTCCAACAAAATGACTCCAGAGTACTTAAAATCCTGATTCCAACGAAATGACTCCAGAGCACTTACAACCCCGCTTCCACCGAAATCAGTCCAGACACTTAAAAACCCGCTTCTAATGAAATGCCTCTAGAGCACTTACAAACCCACTTCCAATGAAATGAATCAAGTGCTCTTAAAAACCCGATTCGAACGAAATGACCTCAGAGCACATAAAAACCCGCTTCCAAAGAAATGACTCCAGAGCACTTAAAAATTCTCTTCCAACGAAATGACTCCAGAGCACTTAAAAACCCGCGTCCAACGAAATGTGTCCAGAGCACTTAAAAACTCGCTTCCAACAAAATGACTCCAAACCACTTAAAAACCCCCTTCCAACGAAATGACTCCAGACCACTTAAAAACCCCGTTCCAACGAAGGGACACCAGAACACTTAAAAACCCTCTTCCAAAGAAATGAATCCAGAGGACTTAAAAACCCGCTTCCAACGAAATGTGTCCAGAGGACTTAAAAACCCGCTTCCAACGAAATGTGTCCAGAGCACTTAAAAACCCGCTTCTAAAGAAATGACTCCAGAGCACTTAAAAACTCGCTTCCAACGAAATGACCTCAGAGCACATAAAAACCCACTTCCAATGAAATGACTCCAGAGCACTTAAAAACCCGGTTCCAAAGACAGGACACCAGAACACTTATAAACCCTCTTCCAAAGTAGTGAATCCAGAGGACTTAAAAACCCGCTTCCAACGAAATGTGTCCAGAGGACTTAAAAACCTGCTTCCAACGAAATGACTCCAGAGCACTTAAAAATCCAATTCCAACGAAATGACTCCAGACCACTTAAAAACCCGCTTCCAACGAAATGACTCCAGACCACTTACAAACGCGCTTCCAACAAAATGACTAGAGAACACTTAAAAACCCGCTTCCAACAAAATGACTCCAGAGTACTTAAAATCCTGATTCCAACGAAATGACTTCAGAGCACTTACAACCCCGCTTCCACCGAAATGAGTCCAGACACTTAAAAACCCGCTTCTAATGAAATGCCTCTAGAGCACTTACAAACCCACTTCCAATGAAATGAATCAAGTGCTCTTAAAAACCCGATTCGAACGAAATGACCTCAGAGCACATAAAAACTCACTTCCAACGAAATGACTCCATAGCACTTAAAATCCCACTTCGAACGAAATGACGTCAGAGCACATAAAAATGCACTTCCATCGAAATGACTCTAGAGCTCGTAAAAACAGCTTCCAACAAAATAACTCCAGAGAACTTAAAAACCCGCTTCCAAAGACAGGACACCAGAACACTTAAAAAACTTCTTCCAACGAAATGACTCTAGAGCACTTAAAATCAAGCTTCCAAGGAAATGACTCCAGAGCACTTAAAAACACAATTCCAACAAAATGACTCCACAGCACTTATAAACCTGCTTCCAACGAAAAGACTCCAGAAGATTTTAAAACCCGCTTCCAACGAAATGACTCCAAACAACTTAAAATCAAGAATCCAAAGAAATGACTCCAGAGCACTTACAAACCCGCTTCCATCGTAATGACTCAAGAGCACATAAAAACCTGCTTCCAACGAAATGACTCCAGAGCACTTAAAAACCTGCTTCCAACGAAAAGACTCCAGAACACTTAAAAACCCACTTCCAACTAAATGACTCAAGAGCAAATAAAAACAGGCTTCCAAAGAATTGACTCAAGAGCAATTAAAAACCCTCTTCCAACAAAATGGCTCGAGAGCAATTAAAAACCCGCTTCCAACGAAAAGACTCCAGAGCTCTTAAAAAGCCGCTTACAATGAAATGACTCCAGATCACTTAAAAACCCGCTTTCAACGAAATGACTCAAGAGCATTAAAAACCCGTTTCCAACGAAATGCCTCCAGTGAACTTAAAAACCTGCTTCCAAAGAAAAGACTCCAGAGCACTAAAAAACCTGCTTCCAAAGAAAAGACTCCAGTTCAATTACTAACCCGCTTCCATCGAGAAGACTCCAGAACACTTAAACCCCGCTTGCAACGAAATGACTCCAGAGCTCTTAAAATCCCGCTTCCAACCAAATGAGTTCAGAGTACTTAAAAATCCGCTTCCAAAGAAATGACTCAACAGCACTTAAAAACCTGCTTCCACCGAAATGACTCCAGAGCACTTACAAACCCGCTTCCAATGAAATGACTCCAGAGCAATTAAAAACCTGCTTCTAAGGAAATGACTCCACAGCACTTAAAAACCTGCTTCTAAGGAAATGACTACAGAGCACTTAAAAACCTGCTTCCAATGAAAAGAATCCAGAGCAGTTAAAATCCTGCTTCCAACGAAATTACTCCAGAGCAGTTAAAAACCCACTTCCAAAGAAATGACTCCAGAGCACTTAAAAACCCGCTTCCAACGAAATGCTTCAATAGCACTTACAAACCCGCTTCCAAAGAAATGACTCCAAAGCACTTAAAATCCTGCTTCCAACGAAATGCTTCCAGAGCACTTAAAAACCCACTTCCAACGAAATGACTCAAGAGCAAATAAAAACAGGCTTCCAAAGAATTGACTCAAGAGCAATTAAAAACCCTCTTCCAACAAAATGACTCGAGAGCAATTAAAAACCCGCTTCCAACGAAAAGACTCCAGAGCTCTTAAAAACCCGCTTCCAATGAAATGACTCCAGAGCACTTAAAAACCCGCTTCCAAAGAAAAGACTCCAGAGCACTTAAAAACCTGCTTCCAAAGAAATGACTCCAGTTCAATTACTAACCCGCTTCCAACGAGAAGACTCCAGAACACTTAAACCCCGCTTGCAACGAAATGACTCCAGAGCTCTTAAAATCCCGCTTCCAACCAAATGAGTTCAGAGTACTTAAAAATCCGCTTCCAAAGAAATGACTCAACAGCACTTAAAAACCTGCTTCCACCGAAATGACTCCAGAGCACGTACAAACCCACTTCCAACAAAATGACTCCAGAGCAATTAAAAACCTGCTTCAAAGGAAATGACTCCACAGCAATAAAAAACCTGCTTCTAAGAAATGACTACAGAGCACTTAAAAACCTGCTTCCAATGAAATGAATCCAGAGCAGTTAAAATCCTGCTTCCAACGAAATTACTCCAGAGCAGTTAAAAACCCACTTCCAAAGAAATGACTCCAGAGCACTTAAAAACCCGCTTCCAACGAAATGCTTCAATAGCACTTACAAACCCGCTTCCAACGAAATGACTCCAAAGCACTTAAAATCCTGCTTCCAACGAAATGCTTCAAGAGCACTTAAAAACCCGCTTCCAAGGAAATGACTCCAGAGCAGTTAAAAACCCACTTCCAACGAAATGACTCCAGAGCACTTAAAAACCCGGTTCCAACGACAGGCCACCAGAACAATTAAAAACCCTCTTCCAACAAAATGACTCCAGAGTACTTAAAATCCCGCTTCCAAAGAAATGACTCCAGAGCACTTATAAACCCGCTTCCAAAGAACTGACTCCAGAGCACTTAAAAACCCGCTTCCAACGAAATGACTCCAGTTCAATTACTAACCTGCTTCCAACGAGAAGACTCCAGAACACTTAAACCCCGATTGCAAAGAAATGACTCCAGAGCTCTTAAAATCCTGCTTCCAACCAAATGAGTTCAGAGTACTTAAAAATCAGCTTCCAAAGAAATGACTCAATAGCACTTAAAAACCCGCATCCAACGAAATGACTCCAGAGCACTTACAAACCCGCTTCCAAAAAAATGACTCCAGAGCAATTAAAAACCTGCTTCTAAGGAAATGACTCCAGAGCACTTACAACCCCGCTTCCACCGAAACGAGTCCAGACACTTAAAAACCCGCTTCTAATGAAATGCCTCTAGAGCACATACAAACCCACTTCCAATGAAATGAATCAAGTGCTCTTAAAAACCCGATTCGAACGAAATGACCTCAGAGCACATAAAAACCCACTTCCAACGAAATGACTCCATAGCACTTAAAATCCCGCTTCCAACGAAATGACTCCATGCACTTACAAACCTGTTTCCAACGACAGGACACCAGAACACTTAAAACCCCTCTTCCATCGAAATGACTCCAGAACACTTAAAATCTCGCTTCCAAAGAAATGACTCCAGAGCACTTAAAAACCTGCTTCCAAACAAATGACTCCAGAGCACTTAAAAACTCTCTTCCAACGAAATGACTCCAGAGCACTTAAAAACCTGTTTCCAATGAAATGACTACAGAGCAGTTAAAAACCTGCTTCCAACGAAATGCTTCCAGAGCACGTAAAAACCCGCTTCCAACGAAATGACTCCAGACCACTTAAAAACCCGGTTCAAACGACAGGCCACCAGAACAATTAAAAAACCTCTTCCAACAAAATGACTCCAGAGTACTTAAAATCCTGATTCCAACGAAATGACTCCAGAGCACTTACAACCCCGCTTCCACCGAAATCAGTCCAGACACTTAAAAACCCGCTTCTAATGAAATGCCTCTAGAGCACTTACAAACCCACTTCCAATGAAATGAATCAAGTGCTCTTAAAAACCCGATTCGAACGAAATGACCTCAGAGCACATAAAAACCCGCTTCCAAAGAAATGACTCCAGAGCACTTAAAAATTCTCTTCCAACGAAATGACTCCAGAGCACTTAAAAACCCGCGTCCAACGAAATGTGTCCAGAGCACTTAAAAACCCGCTTCCAACAAAATGACTCCAAACCACTTAAAAACCCGCTTCCAACGAAATGACTCCAGACCACTTAAAAACCCCGTTCCAACGAAGGGACACCAGAACACTTAAAAACCCTCTTCCAAAGAAATGAATCCAGAGGACTTAAAAACCCGCTTCCAACGAAATGTGTCCAGAGGACTTAAAAACCCGCTTCCAACGAAATGTGTCCAGAGCACATAAAAACCCGCTTCCAAAGAAATGACTCCAGAGCACTTAAAAACTCGCTTCCAACGAAATGACCTCAGAGCACATAAAAACCCACTTCCAATGAAATGACTCCAGACCACTTAAAAACCCGGTTCCAAAGACAGGACACCAGAACACTTATAAACCCTCTTCCAAAGTAGTGAATCCAGAGGACTTAAAAACCCGCTTCCAACGAAATGTGTCCAGAGGACTTAAAAACCTGCTTCCAACGAAATGACTCCAGAGCACTTAAAAATCCAATTCCAACGAAATGACTCCAGACCACTTACAAACGCGCTTCCAACAAAATGACTAGAGAACACTTAAAAACCCGCTTCCAACAAAATGACTCCAGAGTACTTAAAATCCTGATTCCAACGAAATGACTTCAGAGCACTTACAACCCCGCTTCCACCGAAATGAGTCCAGACACTTAAAAACCCGCTTCTAATGAAATGCCTCTAGAGCACTTACAAACCCACTTCCAATGAAATGAATCAAGTGCTCTTAAAAACCCGATTCGAACGAAATGACCTCAGAGCACATAAAAACTCACTTCCAACGAAATGACTCCATAGCACTTAAAATCCCGCTTCGAACGAAATGACGTCAGAGCACATAAAAATGCACTTCCAACGAAATGACTCCAGAGCTCGTAAAAAACAGCTTCCAACGAAATAACTCCAGAGAACTTAAAAACCCGCTTCCAAAGACAAGACACCAGAACACTTAAAAAACTTCTTCCAACGAAATGACTCTAGAGCACTTAAAATCAAGCTTCCAAGGAAATGACTCCAGAGCACTTAAAAACACAATTCCAACAAAATGACTCCACAGCACTTATAAACCTGCTTCCAACGAAAAGACTCCAGAAGATTTTAAAACCCGCTTCCAACGAAATGACTCCAAACAACTTAAAATCAAGAATCCAAAGAAATGACTCCAGAGCACTTAAAAACCTGTTTCCAATGAAATGACTACAGAGCAGTTAAAAACCTGCTTCCAAAGAAATGCTTCCAGAGCACGTAAAAACCCGCTTCCAAAGAAATGACTCCAGACCACTTAAAAACCCGGTTCCAACGACAGGCCACCAGAACAATTAAAAAACCTCTTCCAACAAAATGACTCCAGAGTACTTAAAATCCTGATTCCAACGAAATGACTCCAGAGCACTTACAACCCCGCTTCCACCGAAATCAGTCCAGACACTTAAAAACCCGCTTCTAATGAAATGCCTCTAGAGCACTTACAAACCCACTTCCAATGAAATGAATCAAGTGCTCTTAAAAACCGATTCAATGAAATGACCTCAGAGCACATAAAAACCGCTTCCAAAGAAATGACTCCAGAGCACTTAAAATTCTCTTCCAACGAAATGACTCAGAGCACTTAAAAACCAGCGTCCAACGAAATGTGTCCAGAGCACTTAAAAACCCGCTTCCAACAAAATGACTCCAAACCACTTAAAAACCCGCTTCCAACGAAATGACTCCAGACCACTTAAAAACCCCGTTCCAACGAAGGGACACCAGAACACTTAAAAACCCTCTTCCAAAGAAATGAATCAGAGGACTTAAAAACCCGCTCCAACGAAATGTGTCCAGCGGACTTAAAAACCGCCAAAAAATGTGTCCAGAGCACATAAAAACCCGCTTCCAAAGAAATGACTCCAGAGCACTTAAAAACTCGCTTCCAACGAAATGACCTCAGAGCACATAAAAACCCACTTCCAATGAAATGACTCCAGACCACTTAAAAACCCGGTTCCAAAGACAGGACATCAGAACACTTATAAACCCTCTTCCAAAGTAGTGAATCAGAGGACTTAAAACCCCGCTTCAACGAAATGTGTCCAGAGGACTTAAAAACCTGCTTCCAACGAAATGACTCCAGAGCACTTAAAAACCCAATTCCAACGAAATGACTCCAGACCACTTACAAACGCGCTTCCAACAAAATGACTAGAGAACACTTAAAAACCCGCTTCCAACAAAATGACTCCAGAGTACTTAAAATCCTGATTCCAACGAAATGACTTCAGAGCACTTACAACCCCGCTTCCACCGAAATGAGTCCAGACACTTAAAAACCCGCTTCTAATGAAATGCCTCTAGAGCACTTACAAACCCACTTCAATGAAATGAATCAAGTGCTCTTAAAAACCGGTTCGAACGAAATGACCTCAGAGCACATAAAAACTCACTTCCAACGAAATGACTCCATAGCACTTAAAATCCCGCTTCGAACGAAATGACGTCAGAGCACATAAAAATGCACTTCCAACGAAATGTTCCAGAGCTCGTAAAAAACAGCTTCCAACGAAATAACTCCAGAGAACTTAAAAACCCGCTTCCAAAGACAGGACACCAGAACACTTAAAAAACTTCTTCCAACGAAATGACTCTAGAGCACTTAAAATCAAGCTTCCAAGGAAATGACTCCAGAGCACTTAAAAACACAATTCCAACAAAATGACTCCACAGCACTTATAAACCTGCTTCCAACGAAAAGACTCCAGAAGATTTTAAAACCCGCTTCCAACGAAATGACTCAAACAACTTAAAATCAAGAATCAAAGAAATGACTCAGAGCACTTAAAAACCTGTTTCAATGAAATGACTACAGAGCAGTTAAAAACCTGCTTCCAACGAAATGCTTCAAGAGCACGTAAAAACCCGCTTCCAACGAAATGACTCCAGACCACTTAAAAACCCGGTTCCAATGACAGGCCACCAGAACAATTAAAAAACCTCTTCCAACAAAATGACTCCAGAGTACTTAAAATCCTGATTCCAACGAAATGACTCAGAGCACTTACAACCCGCTTCCACGAAATCAGTCCAGACACTTAAAAACCGCTTCTAATGAAATGCCTCTAGAGCACTTACAAACCCACTTCCAATGAAATGAATCAAGTGCTCTTAAAAACCCGATTCAACGAAATGACCTCAGAGCACATAAAAACCCGCTTCAAAGAAATGACTCAGAGCACTTAAAATTCTCTTCCAACGAAATGACTCCAGAGCACTTAAAAACCAGCGTCCAACGAAATGTGTCAGAGCACTTAAAACCCGCTTCCAACAAAATGACTCAAACCACTTAAAACCCGCTTCCAACGAAATGACTCCAGACCACTTAAAACCCCGTTCCAACGAAGGACACAGAACACTTAAAAACCCTCTTCCAAAGAAATGAATCAGAGGACTTAAAACCCGCTTCAACGAAATGTGTCAGAGGACTTAAAAACCCTTCCAACTAAATGTGTCCAGAGCACATAAAAACCGCTTCAAAAGAAATGACTCCAGAGCACTTAAAAACTCGCTGTGAAATGACCTCAGAGCACATAAAAACCACTTCCAATGAAATGACTCCAGACCACTTAAAACCCGGTTCCAAAGACAGGACACAGAACACTTATAAACCCTCTTCCAAAGTAGTGAATCAGAGGACTTAAAAACCCGCTTCCAACTAATGTGTCCAGAGGACTTAAAAACCTGCTTCCAACGAAATGACTCCAGAGCACTTAAAAATCCAATTCCAACGAAATGACTCCAGACCACTTACAAACGCGCTTCCAACAAAATGACTAGAGAACACTTAAAAACCCGCTTCCAACAAAATGACTCCAGAGTACTTAAAATCCTGATTCCAACGAAATGACTTCAGAGCACTTACAACCCCGCTTCCACCGAAATGAGTCCAGACACTTAAAAACCCGCTTCTAATGAAATGCCTCTAGAGCACTTACAAACCCACTTCCAATGAAATGAATCAAGTGCTCTTAAAAACCCGATTCGAACGAAATGACCTCAGAGCACATAAAAACTCACTTCCAACGAAATGACTCCATAGCACTTAAAATCCCGCTTCGAACGAAATGACGTCAGAGCACATAAAAATGCACTTCCAACGAAATGACTCAGAGCTCGTAAAAACAGCTTCCAAACGAAATAACTCCAGAGAACTTAAAACCCGCTTCAAAGACAGGACACCAGAACACTTAAAAACTTCTTCCAACGAAATGACTCTAGAGCACTTAAAATCAAGCTTCCAAGGAAATGACTCAGAGCACTTAAAACACAATTCCAACAAAATGACTCCACAGCACTTATAAACCTGCTTCCAACGAAAAGACTCCAGAAGATTTTAAAACCCGCTTCAACGAAATGACTCCAAACAACTTAAAATCAAGAATGCAAAGAAATGACTCCAGAGCACTTACAAACCACTTCCATCGTAATGACTCAAGAGCACATAAAACCTGCTTCCAACGAAATGACTCCAGAGCACTTAAAACCTGCTTCCAAACGAAAAGACTCAGAACACTTAAAAACCCACTTCCAACAGAAATGACTCAAGAGCAAATAAAAACAGGCTTCAAAGAATTGACTCAAGAGCAATTAAAAACCCTCTTCCAACAAAATGACTCAGAGCAATTAAAACCCGCCTCAAGCGAAAAGACTCCAGAGCTCTTAAAAACCCGCTTACAATGAAATGACTCCAGAGCACTTAAAAACCTGCTTCCAACGAAATGACTCAAGAGCATTAAAAACCCGTTTCCACCGAAATGCCTCCAGCGAACTTAAAAACCTGCTTCAAAAGAAAAGACTCCAGAGCACTTAAAAACCTGCTTCCAAAGAAAAGACTCCAGAACACTTAAAAACCCACTTCCAACGAAATGACTCAAGAGCAAATAGAAACAGGCTTCCAAAGAATTGACTCAAGAGCAATTAAAAACCCTCTTCCAACAAAATGACTCAGAGCAATTAAAAACCCGCTTCCAAAGAAAGACTCCTGAGCTCTTAAAACCCGCTTCAATGAAATGACTCCAGAGCACTTAAAAACCCGCTTCCAAAGAAAAGACTCAGAGCACTTAAAAACCTGCTTCCAAAGAAATGACTCAGTTCAATTACTAACCCGCTTCCAATGAGAAGACTCAGAACACATAAACACCGCTTAAAAAATGACTCCAGAGCTCTTAAAATCCGCTTCAACCAAATGAGTTCAGAGTACTTAAAAATCCGCTTCAAAGAAATGACTCAACAGCACTTAAAAACCTGCTTCCACCGAAATGACTCCAGAGCACTTACAAACCCGCTTCCAACAAAATGACTCCAGAGCAATTAAAAACCTGCTTCAAAGGAAATGACTCCACAGCAATAAAAAACCTGCTTCTAAGGAAATGACTACAGAGCACTTAAAAACCTGCTTCCAATGAAATGAATCCAGAGCAGTTAAAATCCTGCTTCCAACGAAATGACTCCAGAGCAGTTAAAAACCCACTTCCAAAGAAATGACTCCAGAGCACTTAAAAACCCGCTTCCAACGAAATGCTTCAATAGCACTTACAAACCCGCTTCCAACGAAATGACTCCAAACCACTTAAAATCAAGAATCCAAAGAAATGACTCCAGAGCACTTAAAAACCTGTTTCCAATGAAATGACTACAGAGCAGTTAAAAACCTGCTTCCAACGAAATGCTTCCAGAGCACGTAAAAACCCGCTTCCAACGAAATGACTCCAGACCACTTAAAAACCCGGTTCCAACGACAGGCCACCAGAACAATTAAAAAACCTCTTCCAACAAAATGACTCCAGAGTACTTAAAATCCTGATTCCAACGAAATGACTCCAGAGCACTTACAACCCCGCTTCCACCGAAATCAGTCCAGACACTTAAAAACCCGCTTCTAATGAAATGCCTCTAGAGCACTTACAAACCCACTTCCAATGAAATGAATCAAGTGCTCTTAAAAACCCGATTCGAACGAAATGACCTCAGAGCACATAAAACCCGCTTCCAAAGAAATGACTCAGAGCACTTAAAATTCTCTTCCAAAGAAATGACTCCAGAGCACTTAAAAACCAGCGTCAACGAAATGTGTCCAGAGCACTTAAAAACCGCTTCCAACAAAATGACTCCAAACCACTTAAAAACCCGCTTCCAACGAAATGACTCCAGACCACTTAAAAACCCGTTCCAACGAAGGGACACCAGAACACTTAAAACCCTCTTCCAAAGAAATGAATCAGAGAGGACTTAAAAAACCGCTTCCAACGAAATGTGTCCAGAGGACTTAAAACCCGCTTCCAACGAAATGTGTCCAGAGCACATAAAAACCCGCTTCAAAAGAAATGACTCAGAGCACTTAAAAAACTCGCTTCAAATCTAAATGACCTCAGAGCACATAAAACCCACTTCCAATGAAATGACTCCAGAGCACTTAAAACCCGGTTCAAAAGACAGGACACCAGAACACTTATAAACCCTCTTCCAAAGTAGTGAATCAGAGGACTTAAAAACCTCTTCCAACGAAATGTGTCAGAGGACTTAAAAACCTGCTTCCAACGAAATGACTCCAGAGCACTTAAAAATCCAATTCAACAAAATGACTCCAGACCACTTACAAACGCTTCCAACAAAATGACTAGAGAACACTTAAAAACCCGCTTCCAACAAAATGACTCCAGAGTACTTAAAATCCTGATTCCAACGAAATGACTTCAGAGCACTTACAACCCCGCTTCCACCGAAATGAGTCCAGACACTTAAAAACCCGCTTCTAATGAAATGCCTCTAGAGCACTTACAAACCCACTTCCAATGAAATGAATCAAGTGCTCTTAAAAACCGATTCGAATGAAATGACCTCAGAGCACATAAAACTCACTTCCAAAGAAAATGACTCCATAGCACTTAAAATCCGCTTGAGCGAAATGACGTCAGAGCACATAAAAATGCACTTCAAAGAAATGACTCAGAGCTCGTAAAAACAGCTTCCAAAAAATAACTCCAGAGAACTTAAAAACCCGCTTCCAAAGACAGGACACCAGAACACTTAAAAAACTTCTTCCAACGAAATGACTCTAGAGCACTTAAAATCAAGCTTCCAAGGAAATGACTCAGAGCACTTAAAAACACAATTCCAACAAAATGACTCCACAGCACTTATAAACCTGCTTCCAACGAAAAGACTCAGAAGATTTTAAAAACCCGCCTTAATCGAAATGACTCCAAACAACTTAAAATCAAGAATCCAAAGAAATGACTCAGAGCACTTAAAAACCTGTTTCCAATGAAATGACTACAAGAGCACATAAAAACCTGCTTCCAAAGAAATGCTTCAGAGCACGTAAAAACCCGCTTCCAACTGAAAAGACTCCAGAACACTTAAAAACCGGTTCCAACGAAATGACTCCAGAACAATTAAAAAACCTCTTCCAAAGAATTGACTCAAGAGCAATTAAAAACCCTCTTCCAACAAAATGACTCAGAGCACCCAAACCCGCCTAACGAAAAGACTCCAGACTCTTAAAAACCCGCTTCTAATGAAATGACTCTTCCCCTTCCAATGAAATGAATCAAGTGCTCTTAAAAACCCGTTTCCAAAAAATGACCTCCAGAGCACTTAAAAACCTGCTTCCAAAAAAAGACTCCAGAGCACTTAAAAACCTCTTCCAAAGAAAAGACTCAGAACACTTAAAAACCCACGTCAAACGAAATGACTCAAGAGCAAATAGAAACCCGCTTCCAAAAAATGACTCAAGACCAATTAAAACCCGCTTCCAACAAAATGACTCTAGACAATTAAAAACCCGTTCAAATCGAAAAAGACTCCAGAAATCTTAAAACCCTCTTTCAAAGAAATGACTCAGAGCACTTAAAAACCCAAAGAAATGACTCCAGAGGACTTAAAAACCTGCTTCCAAAGAAATGACTCCAGTTCAATTAAAAACCGCTTCCAATGAGAAGACTCAGAACACTTAAACACCGCTTTGCAACGAAATGACTCCAGAGCACATAAAACCCCGCTCCAACCAAAATGACTTCAGACCATAAAAACCCTTCCAAAGAAATGACTCAGAAGCACTTAAAACCTGCTTCCAAAGTAATGACTCAGAGGGACTTACAAACCCGCTTCCAACAAAATGACTCCAGAGCACATTAAAACCTGCTTCAAAGGAAATGACTCCAGAGCAATAAAAACCTGTTCAAGGAAATGACTCCAGACCACTTAAAACCTGCTTCAGACCACTTAAAAGCCGCTTCCAACAAAATGACTAGAGAGCAGTTAAAAACCACTTTCAAAGAAATGACTCAACGAAATGACTCCAGACAACACTTAAAAAAAACCACTTCCAAAGAAATGCCTCAGACACTTAAAAACCCACTTCCAATGAAATGAATCAAGTGCACTTAAAAACCCGCTTCCAACGAAATGACCTCAAACCACTTAAAATCAAGAATCCAAAGAAATGACTCAGAGCACTTAAAAACCTGTTTCCAATGAAATGACTACAGAGCACATAAAAAACTTCCAACGAAATGCTTCAGAGCACGTAAAACCCGCTTCCAACGAAATGACTCCAGAGAACTTAAAAACCGGTTCCAACGACAGGACACCAGAACAATTAAAAACCTCTTCCAACAAAATGACTCCAGAGCACTTAAAATCAAGATTCCAACGAAATGACTCCAGAGCACTTAAAAACCCGCTTCCAACAAAATGACTCCAGAGCACTTAAAAACCTGCTTCTAATGAAAATGACTCCAGAAGATTTAAAACACTTAAAAACCCACTTCCAATGAAATGACTCCAGAGCACTTAAAAACCCGCTTCCAACGAAATGACTCAGAGAGCACAAAAAAACCTGCTTCCAAAGAAATGACTCCAGAGCACTTAAAAACCTCTTCCAACGAAATGACTCCAGAACACTTAAAAACCCACTTAAAATGACTCAAGAGCAAATAAAAACCCGCTTCCAACAAAATGACTCAAAACCACTTAAAACCCGCTTCCAACAAAATGACTCAAGACCACCCTTCCAACGAAAGACTCAAAACCCGTTTCCAACGAAATGGACTCCAGAACACAAAAAACCCTCTTCCAAAGAAATGAATCCAGAACCTGCTTAAAACCCAGTTCAAACTAACCCAATTCCAGAGAATGACTCAGACTTAAAAACCCGCTTCCAACGAAATGACTCAGAGCACAAAAAACCTGCTTCAAAGAAATGACTTCAGAGCACTTAAAACCGCTTCAAAAATGACCTCAGAGCACATAAAACCTGCTTCCAAAAATGACTCCAGAGCACTTAAAAACCGGTTCCAAAGACATGACTCCAGAACAATTATAAACCCTGCTTCCAAAGTAGTGAATCCAGAGGACTTAAAAACCCGCTTCTAAAATGTGACTCCAGAGCACTTAAAAACTGCTTCCAACGAAATGACTCCAGAGCACTTAAAAATCCTGCTTCAACAAAATGACTCCAGACCACTTAAAAACCCGCTTCCAACAAAATGACTAGAGAACACTTAAAAACCTGCTTCCAACAAAATGACTCCAGAGTACTTAAAATCCTGATTCCAACGAAATGACTCCAGAGCACTTAAAACCCGCTTCCAAAGAAATGAGTCCAGACACTTAAAAACCAGGTTCCAATGAAATGCCTCTAGAACAATTAAAACCCACTTCCAATGAAATGAATCAAGTGTACTAAAAACCCGATTCAAACGAAATGACCTCAGAGCACATAAAACCCACTTCCAACAGAAATGACTCCAGAGCACTTAAAAACCCGCTTCCAACGAAATGACTCAGAGCACATAAAAATGCGTCTTCCAAAGAAATGACTTAAGAGCTCGTAAAAACAGCTTCCAAACGAAATAACCTCTTCAGAGAACTTAAAAACCCGCAAAACCAAAGACAGGACACCAGAACACTTAAAAACGCTTCTTCCAACGAAATGACTCTAGAGCACTTAAAATCAAGCTTCCAAGGAAATGACTCAGAGCACTTAAAAACACAATTCCAACAAAATGACTCCACAGCACTTATAAACCTGCTTCCAACAAAAGACTCCAGAAGATTTTAAAACCCGCTTCAAACAAAATGACTCAAACAACTTAAAATCAAGAATCCAAAGAAATGACTCAGAGCACTTAAAACCTGTTTCAAAAATGACTACAGAGCAGTTAAAAACCTGCTTCCAAAGAAATGCTTCCAGAGCACGTAAAAACCCGCTTCCAACCAAATGACTCAGACCACTTAAAAACCCGGTTCCAAAAACTCCACTAGAACAATTAAAAACTCTCTTCCAACAAAATGACTCCAGAGTACTCAAAACCTGATTCCAACGAAATGACTCCAGAGCTCTTAAAACCCCGCCAACAAATCAGTCCAGAGTACTTAAAAACCCGCTTCTAATGAAATGCCTCAAGAGCACTTAAAACCCACTTCCAATGAAATGACTCATGAGCACTTAAAAACCCGATTCCATCTAAATGACCTCAGAGCACATAAAAACCCGCTTCCAAAGAAATGACTCCAGAGCACTTAAAAATTCTTCCAACGAAATGACTCTAGAGCACTTAAAACCTGCTTCAACGAAATGTGTCCAGAGCACTTAAAAACCGCTTCAACAAAATGACTCCAAACCACTTAAAAAACCGCTTCAACAAATGACTCTAGACCACTTAAAAACCCTGTTCCAACGAAGGGACACCAGAACACTTAAAAACCCTCTTCCAAAGAAATGAATCCAGAGGACTTAAAAACCCGCTTCTAACGAAATGTGTCCAGAGGACTTAAAAACCCGCTTCCAACGAAATGTGTCCAGAGCACTTAAAACCCGCCTCAAAGAAATGACTCCAGAGCACTTAAAAACCCGCCTAAATCTAAATGACTCCAGAGCACATAAATACCCACTTCCAATGAAATGACTCCAGACCACTTAAAAACCTGTTCCAAAGACAGGACACCAGAACACTTAAAAACCCTCTTCCAAAGTAGTGAATCAGAGGACTTAAAAACCCGCTTCCAACGAAATGTGTCCAGAGGACATAAAACCTGCTTCCAACGAAATGACTCCAGAGCACTTAAAAATCCAATTCTCAACGAAATGACTCCAGACCACTTAAAAAAACCGCTTCTAACGAAATGACTCCAGACCACTTACAAACCTGCTTCCAACAAAATGACTAGAGAACACTTAAAAACCCGCTTCAAACAAAATGACTCCAGAGTACTTAAAATCCAATGATTCCAACAGAAATGACTTCAGAGCACTTAAAACCCCGCTAACACGAAATGAGTCCAGACACTTAAAAACCCGCTTCTAATGAAATGCCTCTAGAACACTTAAAACCCTCTTCCAATGAAATGAATCAGAGTGCTTAAAAACCCGATTCTTGACCAGAGCACATAAAAACTCACTTCCAAATCTAAATGACTCATTAGCACTTAAAATCCCGCTTCAATGAAATGACGCTGGAGCACATAAAAATGCACTTCCAATGAAAATGACTCCAGAGCTCAAAAAAAAAGCTTCCAACAGAAATAACCCAGAGAACTTAAAAACCCGCTTCAAAGACAGGACACAGAACACTTAAAAACTTCTTCCAACGAAATGACTCAGAGCACTTAAAATCAAGCTTCCAAGGAAATGACTCCCAGAGCACTTAAAAACACAATTCCAACAAAATGACTCCACAGCACTTATAAACCTGCTTCCAACGAAAAGACTCAGAAGATTTTAAAACCCACTTCCAACGAAATGACTCAGAACAACTTAAAATCAAGAATCCAAAGAAATGACTCCAGAGCACTTACAAACCCGCTTCCATCGTAATGACTCAAGAGCACATAAAACCTGCTTCCAACAAAATGACTCCAGAGCACTTAAAAACCCGCTTCCAAAAAAAGACTCCAGAACACTTAAAAACCCACTTCCAACGAAATGACTCAAGAGCAAATAAAAACAGGCTTCCAAAGAATTGACTCAAGAGCAATTAAAAACCCTCTTCCAACAACATGGCTCGAGAGCAATTAAAAACCCGCTTCCAACGAAAAGACTCAAGAGCATTAAAAACCCGTTTCCACCGAAATGCCTCCAGCGAACTTAAAAACCTGCTTCCAAAGAAAAGACTCCAGAGCACTTAAAAACCTGCTTCGAAGAAAAAGACTCCAGTTCAATTACTAACCCGCTTCCAAAGAGAAGACTCCAGAACACTTAAACCCCGCTTGCAACGACATGACTCCAGAGCTCATAAAATCCTGCTTCCAACCAAATGAGTTCAGAGTACTTAAAAATCCGCTTCCAAAGAAATGACTCAACAGCACTTAAAAACCTGCTTCCACCGAAATGACTCCAGAGCACTTACAAACCCGCTTCCAATGAAATGACTCCAGAGCAATTAAAACCTGCTTCAAGGAAATGACTCACAGCACTTAAAAACCTGCTTCTAAGGAAATGACTACAGAGCACTTAAAAAACTGCTTCCAATGAAAAGAATCCAGAGCAGTTAAAATCCTGCTTCCAACAAAATTACTCCAGAGCAGGTAAAAACCCACTTCCAAAGAAATGACTCCAGAGCACTTAAAATCCTGCTTCCAACGAAATGCTTCCAGAGCACTTAAAAACCCGCTTCCAACGAAATGACTCCAGAGCAGTTAAAAACCCACTTCCAACGAAATGACTCCAGAGCACTTAAAAACCAGGTTCCAACGACAGGCCACCAGAACAATTAAAAACCCTCTTCCAACAAAATGACTCCAGAGTACTTAAAATCCCGATTCCAACGAAATGACTCCAGAGCACTTAAAAACCCGCTTCCAAAGAAATGACTCCAGAGCACTTAAAAACTCTCTTCCAACGAAATGACTCCAGAGCACTTAAAAACCCGCTTCCAAAGAAATGTGTCCAGAGCATTTAAAAACCCGCTTCCAACGAAATGTGTCTAGAGCACTTAAAAAACCTCTTCCAAAGAACTGACTCCAGAGCACTTAAAAACCCGCTTACATAGAAATGACTCCAGAGCACTTAAAAACCCGCTTCCAACGAAATGACTCCAGAGCACTTAAAAATCCACTTCCAAAGAAATGACTCCAGAGCACTTAAAAACCCAATTCTAACGAAATGATTCCAGACCACTTAAAAACCCGCTTCCAACGAAATGACTCCAGACCACTTACAAACGCCCCCAACAAAATGACTAGAGAACACTTAAAAACCCGCTTCCAACAAAATGACTCAGAGTACTTAAAATCCCGATTCCAACGAAATGACTCAGAGCACTTAAAACCCGCTCTAAACGAAATGACTCCAGAGCACTTAAAAATCCGCTTCCAAAGAAATGACTCCAGAGCACTTAAAAACCCGCTTCCAACCAAATGACTCAAGAGCACGTAAAAACCCACTTCCAAAGAAATGACTCCAGAGCACTTAAAAACCCGCTTCCAACGAAATGACTCCAGTTCAATTACTAACCCGCTTCCAACGAAAGACTCCAGAACACTTAAAACCCGCGCTAAAATTTAAAATGACTCCAGAGCTCTTAAAACCGCTTCCAACCAAATGAGATCAGAGTACTAAAAATCCGCTTCAAAGAAATGACTCAACAGCACTTAAAACCCCCTTCCAAATTCTAAATGACTCCAGAGCACTTAAAACCCGCTTAACGAAATGACTCAGAGCAGTTAAAAACCTGCTTCCAACGAAATGCTTCCAGAGCACGTAAAAACCCGCTTCCAACGAAATGACTCTAGAGCAGTTAAAAACCTGCTTCCAACGAAATGACAACAGACCACTTAAAAACCCGGTTCCAACGACAGGCCACCAGAACATTTAAAAAACCTCTTCAAACAAAATGACTCCAGAGTACTTAAAATCCTGATTCCAACGAAATGACTCCAGAGCACTTACAACCCCGCTTCCACCGAAATGAGTCCAGACACTTAAAAACCCGCTTCTAATGAAATACCTCTAGAGCACTTACAAACCCACTTCCAATGAAATGAATCAAGTGCTCTTAAAAACCCGATTCGAACGAAATGACCTCAGAGCACATAAAAACCCACGTCCAACGAAATGACTCCATAGCACTTAAAATCCCAATTCCAACGAAATGACTCCATGCACTTACAAACCTGTTTCCAACGACAGGACACCAGAACACTTAAAACACCTCTTCCATCGAAATGACTCCAGAACACTTAAAATCACTCTTCCAAAGAAATGACTCCAGAGCACTTACAAACCTGCTTCCAACAAAATGACTCCAGAGCAATTAAAAACCTGCTTCTCAGGAAATGACTCCACAGCACTTAAAAACCTGCTTCTAAGGAAATGACTACAGAGCACTTAAAAACCTGCTTCCAATGAAATGACTACAGAGCATTAAAAAACCCACTTCCAAAGAAATGACTCCAGAGCACTTAAAAACCTGTTTCCAATGAAATGACTACAGAGCAGTTAAAAACCTGCTTCCAACGAAATGCTTCCAGAGCACGTAAAAACCCGCTAACAACGAAATGACTCCAGACCACTTAAAAACCCAGTTCCAACGACAGGCCACCAGAACAATTAAAAAACCTCTTCCAACAAAATGACTCCAGAGTACTGAAAATCCTGATGCCAACGAAATGACTCCAGAGCACTTACAACCCCGCTTCCACCGAAATCAGTCCAGACACTTAAAAACCCGCTTCTAATGAAATGCCTCTGGAGCACTTACAAACCCACTTCCAATGAAATGAATCAAGTGCTCTTAAAAACCCGATTCGAACGAAATGACCTCAGAGCACATAAAAACCCGCTTCCAAAGAAATGACTCCAAAACACTTAAAAATTCTCTTCCAACGAAATGACTCCAGAGCACTTAAAAACCCGCGTCCAACAAAATTTGTCCAGAGCACTTAAAAACCCACTTCCAACAAAATGACTCCAAACCACTTAAAAACCCGCTTCCAACGAAATGACTCCAGACCACTTAAAAACCCCGTTCCAACGAAGGGACACCAGAACACTTAAAAACCCTCTTCCAAAGAAATGAATCCAGAGGACTTAAAACCCGCCTAACGAAATGTGTCCAGAGGACTTAAAAACCCGCTTCCAACGAAATGTGTCCAGAGCACTTAAAAACCCGCTTCCAAAGAAATGACTCCAGAGCACTTAAAAACTCGCTTCCAACGAAATGACCTTAGAGCACATAAAAACCCACTTCCAATGAAATGACTCCAGACCACTTAAAAACCCGGTTCCAAAGACAGGACACCAGAACACTTAAAAACCCTCTTCCAAAGTAGTGAATCCAGAGGACTTAAAAACCCGCTTCCAACGAAATGTGTCCAGAGGACTTAAAAACCTGCTTCCAACGAAATGACTCCAGAGCACTTAAAAATCCAATTCCAACGAAATGACTCCAGACCACTTAAAAACCCGCTTCCAACGAAATGACTCCAGACCACTTACAAACGCGCTTCCAACAAAATGACTCCAGAGTACTTAAAATCGTGATTCCAACGAAATGACTTCAGAGCACTTACAACCCCGCTTCCACCGAAATGAGTCCAGACACTTAAAAACCCGCTTCTAATGAAATGCCTCTAGAGCACTTACAAACCCACTTCCAATGAAATGAATCAAGTGCTCTTAAAAACCCGATTCGAACGAAATGACCTCAGAGCACATAAAAACTCACTTCCAACGAAATGACTCCATAGCACTTAAAATCCCGCTTCGAACGAAATGACGTCAGAGCACATAAAAATGCACTTCCAAAGAAATGACTCCAGAGCTCGTAAAAAACAGCTTCCAACGAAATAACTCCAGAGAACTTAAAAACCCGCTTCCAAAGACAGGACACCAGAACACTTAAAAAACTTCTTCCAACGAAATGACTCTAGAGCACTTAAAATCAAGCTTCCAAGGAAATGACTCCAGAGCACTTAAAAACACAATTCCAACAAAATGATTCCACAGCACTTATAAACCTGCTTCCAACGAAAAGACTCCAGAAGATTTTAAAACCCGCTTCCAACGAAATGACTCCAAACAACTTAAAATCAAGAATCCAAAGAAATGACTCCAGAGCACTTACAAACCCGCTTCCATCGTAATGACTCAAGAGCACATAAAAACCTGCTTCCAACGAAATGACTCCAGAGCACTTAAAAACCTGCTTCCAACGAAAAGACTCCAGAACACTTAAAAACCCACTTCCAACGAAATGACTCAAGAGCAAATAAAAACAGGCTTCCAAAGAATTGACTCAAGAGCAATTAAAAACCCTCTTCCAACAAAATGGCTCGAGAGCAATTAAAAACCCGCTTCCAACGAAAAGACTCCAGAGCTCTTAAAAACCCGCTTACAATGAAATGACTCCAGAGCACTTAAAAACCCGCTTCCAACGAAATGACTCAAGAGCATTAAAAACCCGTTTCCACCGAAATGCCTCCAGCGAACTTAAAAACCTGCTTCCAAAGAAAAGACTCCAGAGCACTTAAAAACCTGCTTCCAAAGAAAAGACTCCAGTTCAATTACTAACCCGCTTCCAACGAGAAGACTCCAGAACACTTAAACCCCGCTTGCAACGAAATGACTCCAGAGCTCTTAAAATCCCGCTTCCAACCAAATGAGTTCAGAGTACTTAAAAACCCACTTCTAAAGAAATGACTCCAGAGCACTTAAAAACCCGCTTCCGACGAAGTGCTTCCAGAGCACTTAAAAACCCGCTTCCAACGTAATGACTCCAGAGCAGTTAAAAACCCGCTTCCAAGGAAATGACTCCAGAGTACTTAAAAACCCGGTTCCAACGACAGGCCACCAGAACAATTACAAACCCTCTTCCAACAAAATGACTCCAAGTACTTAAAATCCCGATTCCAACGAAATGACTCCAGAGCACTTACAACCCCGCTTCAACCGAAATGAGTCCACACACTTAAAAACCCTCTCCTAATGAAATGCCTCTAGAGCACTTAAAAACCCGATTCCAACGAAATGAATCAAGTGCTCTTAAAAACCCGATTCGAACAAAATGACCTCAGAGCACATAAAAAACCACTTCCAACGAAATGACTCCAGAGAAGTTAAAAACCCGGTTCCAACGACAGGACACCAGAAACTTAAAAAACTTCTTCCAACGAAATGACTCTAGAGCACTTAAAATCAAGCTTCCAAGGAAATGACTACAGAGCACTTACAAACACATTTCCAACAAAATGACTCCACAGCACTTATAAACCTGCTTCCAACGAAAAGACTCCAGAGGATTTAAAAACCCGCTTCCAACGAAATGACTCCAGACAACTTCAAATCAAGAATCCAAGGAAATGACTCCAGAACACTTAAACCCCGCTTGCAACGACATGACTCCAGAGCTCTTAAAATCCTGCTTCCAACCAAAAGAGTTCAGAGTACTTAAAAATCAGCTTCCAAAGAAATGACTCAACAGCACTTAAAAACCCGCTTCCAACGAAATGACTCCAGAGCACTGACAAACCCGCTTCAAACAAAATGACTCCAGAGCAATTAAAAACCTGCTTCTAAGGAAATGACTCCACAGCACTTAAAAACCTGCTTCTAAGGAAATGACTCCAGAGCACTTAAAAACCTGCTTCCAATGAAATGACTCCAGAGCAGTTAAAATCCTGCTTCCAACGAAATGACTCCAGAGCACTTAAAAACCCGGTTCCAATGACAGGCCACCAGAACAATTAAAAACCCTCTTCCAACAAAATGAATCCAGAGTACTTAAAATCCCGATTCCAACGAAATGACTCCAGAGCACGTAAAAACCAGCTTCCAAAGAAATGACTCCAGAGCACTTAAAAACCCGCTTCAAACGAAATGACTCCAGAGCACTTAAAAACCCGCGTCAAACGAAATGTGTCCAGAGCACTTAAAAACCCGCTTCCAACAAAATGACTCCAGAGCACTTAAAAACCCAATTCCAACGACAGGACACCAGAACACTTAAAAACCCTCTTCCAAAGAAATGAATCCAGAGGACTTAAAAACCCACTTCCAACGAAACGTGTCCAGAGGACTTAAAAACCCGCTTCCAACGAAATGTGTCCAGAGCACTTAAAAACCCGCTTCCAAAGAAATGACTCCAGAGCACTTAAAAACTCGCTTCCAACGAAATGACCTCACAGCACATAAAAACCCACTTAAAATGAAATGACTCCAGACCACTTAAAAACCCGGTTCCAAAGACAGGACACCAGAACACTTAAAAATCCTCTTCCAAAGTAGTGAATCCAGAGGACATAAAAACCCGCTTCCAACGAAATGTGTCCCGAGGACTTAAAAACCTGCTTCCAACGAAATGACTCCAGAGCACTTAAAAATGCAATTCCAACGAAATGACTCCACACCACTTAAAAACCCGCTTCCAACGAAATGACTCCAGACCACTTACAAACGCGCTTCTAACAAAATGACTAGAGAACACTTAAAAACCCGCTTCCAACAAAATGACTCCAGAGTACTTAAAATCCTGATTCCAACGAAATGACTTCAGAGCGCTTACAACCCCGCTTCCACCGAAATGAGTCCAGACACTTAAAAACCCGCTTCTAATGAAATGCCTCTAGAGCACTTACAAACCCACTTCCAATGAAATGAATCAAGTGCTCTTAAAAACCCGATTCGAATGAAATGACCTCAGAGCACATAAAAATGCACTTCCAACGAAATGACTCCAGAGCTCGTAAAAAATAGCTTCCAACGAAATAACTCCAGAGAACTTAAAAACCCGGTTCCAACGACAGGACACCAGAAAACTTAAAAAACTTCTTCCAACGAAATGACTCTAGAGCACTTAAAATCAAGCTTCCAAGGAAATGACTCCAGAGCACTTAAAAACACAATTCCAACAAAATGACTCCACAGCACTTATAAACCTGCTTCCAACGAAAAGACTCCAGAAGATTTTAAAACCTGCTTCCAACGAAATGCCTCGAAACAACTTAAAATCAAGAATCCAAAGAAATGACTCCAGAGCACTTACAAACCTGCTTCCATCGAAATGACTCAAGAGCACATAAAAACCTGCTTCCAACGAAATGACTCCAGAGCACTTAAAAACCCGCTTCCAATCTAAAAAGACTCCAGAACACTTAAAAACCCACTTCCAACGAAATGACTCAAGAGCAAATAAAAACAGGCTTCCAAAGAATTGACTCAAGAGCAATGAAAACCCTCTTCCAAAAAATGACTTGAGAGCAATTAAAAACCGCCTCCAACTAAAAGACTCCAGAGCTCTTAAAAACCCGCTTCCAATGAAATGACTCCAGAGCACTTAAAAACCCGCTTCCAACGAAATGACCTCAGAGCACATAAAAACCTACTTCCCATGAAATGACTCGAGAGCACATAAAAACCCGCTTCCAAAGAAATGACTCCAGAGCACTTAAAAACTCTCTTCCAACGAAATGACTCCAGAGCACTTAAAAACCTGCTTCCAACGAAATGTGTCCAGAGCACTTAAAAACCCGCTTCCAACAAAATGACTCCAGATCACTTAAAAACCCGCTTCCAACGAAATGACTCCAGACCACTTAAAAGCCCGGTTCCAACGACAGGACACCAGAACACTTAAAAACCCTCTTCCAAAGAAATGAATCCAGAGGACTTAAAAACCCGCTTCCAACGAAATGTGTCCAGACGACTTAAAACCCAATTCCAACGAAATGACTAGAGACCACTTAAAAACCCACTTCCAACGAAATGACTCCAGACCACTTACAAACGCGCTTCCAACAGAATGACTAGAGAACACTTAAAAACCCGCTTCCAACAAAATGACTCCAGAGTACTTAAAATCCTGATTCCAACGAAATGACTCAAGAGCACTTAAAAACCCGCTTCCAACGAAATGACTCCAGAGCAATTAAAAACCCGCTTCCAAAGAAATGACTCCAGAGCACTTAAAAACCCAATTCCAACAAAATGACTCCAGACCACTTAAAAACCCGCTTCCAACGAAATGACTCCAGACCACTTACAAACGGGCTTCCAACAAAATGACTAGAGAACACTTAAAAACCCGTTTCCAACAAAATGACTCCAGAGTACTTAATATCCTGATTCCAACGAAATGACTCCAGAGCACTTAAAAATCCTGCTTCCAAAGAAATGACTCCAGAGCACTTAAAAACCTGATTCCAATGAAATGACTCCAGAGCAGTTAAAATCCTGCTTCCAACGAAATGACTCCAGAGCACTAAAAAACCCACTTCCAAAGAAATGACTCCAGAGCACTTAAAAACCGACTTCTAAAGAAATGACTCCAGAGCACTTAAAACCTGCTTCAACGGGGTGCTTCCAGAGCACTTAAAAACCCGCTTAACGTAATGACTCCAGAGCAGTTAAAAACCCGCTTCAAGGAAATGACTCCAGAGTACTTAAAACCCGTTCCAACGACAGGCCACCAGAACAATTACAAACCCTCTTCCAACAAAATGACTCCTAGTACTTAAAATCCCGATTCCAACGAAATGACTCCAGAGCACTTACAACCCCGCTTCAACCGAAATGAGTCCACACACTTAAAAACCCTCTCCTAATGAAATGCCTCTAGAGCACTTAAAAACCCGATTCCAACGAAATGAATCAAGTGCTCTTAAAAACCCGATTCGAACAAATGACCTCAGAGCACATAAAAAACCACTTCCAACGAAATGACTCCAGAGAAGTTAAAAACCCGGTTCCAACGACAGGACACCAGAAACTTAAAAAACTTCTTCCAACGAAATGACTCTAGAGCACTTAAAATCAAGCTTCCAAGGAAATGACTACAGAGCACTTACAAACACATTTCCAACAAAATGACTCCACAGCACTTATAAACCTGCTTCCAACGAAAAGACTCCAGAGGATTTAAAAACCCGCTTCCAACGAAATGACTCAGACAACTTCAAATCAAGAATCAAGGAAATGACTCCAGAACACTTAAACCCGCTTGCAACGACATGACTCCAGAGCTCTTAAAATCCTGCTTCCAACCAAAAGAGTTCAGAGTACTTAAAAATCAGCTTCAAAAGAAATGACTCAACAGCACTTAAAAACCCGCTTCCAACGAAATGACTCCAGAGCACTTACAAACCCGCTTCAAACAAAATGACTCCAGAGCAATTAAAAGCCTGCTTCTAAGGAAATGACTCCACAGCACTTAAAAACCTGCTTCTAAGGAAATGACTCCAGAGCACTTAAAAACCTGCTTCCAATGAAATGACTCCAGAGCAGTTAAAATCCTGCTTCCAACGAAATGACTCCAGAGCACTTAAAAACCCGGTTCCAATGACAGGCCACCAGAACAATTAAAAACCCTCTTCCAACAAAATGAATCCAGAGTACTTAAAATCCCGATTCCAACGAAATGACTCCAGAGCACGTAAAAACCCGCTTCCAAAGAAATGACTCCAGAGCACTTAAAAACCCGCGTCCAACGAAATGTGTCCAGAGCACTTAAAAACCCGCTTCCAACAAAATGACTCCAGACCACTTAAAAACCCAATTCCAACGACATGACACCAGAACACTTAAAAACCCTCTTCCAAAGAAATGAATCCAGAGGACTTAAAAACCCGCTTCCAACGAAACGTGTGCAGAGGACTTAAAAACCTGCTTCCAACGAAATGTGTCCAGAGCACTTAAAAACCCGCTTCCGAAGAAATGATTCCAGAGCACTTAAAAACTCGCTTCCAACGAAATGACCTCACAGCACATAAAAACCCACTTAAAATGAAATGACTCCAGACCACTTAAAAACCCGGTTCCAAAGACAGGACACCAGAACAAATAAAAATCCTCTTCCAAAGTAGTGAATCCAGAGGACATAAAAACCCGCTTCCAACGAAATGTGTCCAGAGGACTTAAAAACCTGCTTCCAACGAAATGACACCAGAGCACTTAAAAATCCAATTCCAACGAAATGACTCCACACCACTTAAAAACCCACTTCCAACGAAATGACTCCAGACCACTTACAAACGCGCTTCTAACAAAATGACTAGAGAACACTTAAAAACCCGCTTCCAACAAAATGACTCCAGAGTACTTAAAATCCTGATTCCAACGAAATGACTTCAGAGCGCTTACAACCCCGCTTCCACCGAAATGAGTCCAGACACTTAAAAACCCGCTTCTAATGAAATGCCTCTAGAGCACTTACAAACCCACTTCCAATGAAATGAATCAAGTGCTCTTAAAAACCCGATTCGAACGAAATGACCTCAGAGCACATAAAAATGCACTTCCAACGAAATGACTCCAGAGCTCGTAAAAAACAGCTTCCAACGAAATAACTCCAGAGAACTTAAAAACCCGGTTCCAACGACAGGACACCAGAAAACTTAAAAAACTTCTTCCAACGAAATGACTCTAGAGCACTTAAAATCAAGCTTCCAAGGAAATGACTCCAGAGCACTTAAAAACACAATTCCAACAAAATGACTCCACAGCACTTATAAACCTGCTTCCAACGAAAAGACTCCAGAAGATTTTAAAACCCGCTTCCAACGAAATGCCTCGAAACAACTTAAAAGCAAGAATCCAAGGAAATGACTCCAGAGCACTTACAAACCTGCTTCCATCGAAATGACTCAAGAGCACATAAAAACCTGCTTCCAACGAAATGACTCCAGAGCACTTAAAAACCCGCTAACGAAAAAGACTCAGAACACTTAAAAACCCACTTCCAACGAAATGACTCAAGAGCAAATAAAAACAGGCTTCCAAAGAATTGACTCAAGAGCAATGAAAAACCCTCTTCCAAAAAAATGACTTGAGAGCAATTAAAAACCCGCTTCCAACGAAAAGACTCCAGAGCTCTGAAAAACCCGTTTCCAATGAAATGACTCCAGAGCACTTAAAACCCGCCTAACGAAATGACTCAAGAGCACTTAAAAACCGTTTCTACCGAAATGCCTCCAGCGAACTTAAAAACCGCTTCAAAGAAAAGACTCAGAGCACTTAAAAACCTGCTTCCAAAGAAATGACTCCAGTTCAATTACTAACCCGCTTCCAACGAGAAGACTCCAGAACACTTAAACCCCGCTTGCAACGAAATGACTCCAGAACACTTAAACCCCGCTTGCAACGAAATGACTCCAGAGCACTTAAAAACCCGCTTCCAACGAAAAGACTCCAGAACACTTAAAAACCCACTTCCAACGAAATGACTCAAGAGCAAATAAAAACAGGCTTCCAAAGAATTGACTCAAGAGCAATGAAAAACTCTCTTCCAAAAAAATGACTTGAGAGCAATTAAAAACCCGCTTCCAACGAAAAGACTCCAGAGCTCTTAAAAACCCGCTTCCAATGAAATGACTCCAGTGCACTTAAAAACTCTCTTCCAATGAAATGACCTCAGAGCACATAAAAACCTACTTCCCATGAAATGAATCGAGAGCACATAAAAACCCGCTTCCAAAGAAATGACTCCAGAGCACTTAAAAACTCTCTTCCAACGAAATGACTCCAGAGCACTTAAAAACCCGCTTCCAAAGAAATGACTCCAGACCACTTAAAAACCCACTTCCAACGAAATGACGCCAGACCACTTAAAAACCCACTTCCAACGAAATGACGCCAGACCACTTAAAAACCCGGGTCCAACGACGGGACACCAGAACACTTAAAAACCCTCTTCCAAAGAAATGAATCCAGCGGACTTAAAAACCGACTTCAACGAAATGTGTCCAGAGGACTTAAAAACCCGCTTCCAACGAAATGTGTCCAGAGCACTTAAAAACCCGCTTCCAAAGAAATGACTCCAGAGCACTTAAAAACTCGCTTCTAACAAAATGACCTCAGAGCACATAAAAACCCACTCCCAATGAAATGACTTGAGAGCACTTAAAAACCTGCTTCCAACAAAATGACTCCAGAGCAATTAAAAACCCGCTTCCAAAGAAATGACTCCAGAGCACTTAAAAACCCAATTCCAACGACAGGACACCAGAACACTTAAAAACCCTCTTCCAATGTAGTGAATCCAGAGGACTTAAAAACCCGCTTCCAACGAAATGTGTCCAGAGGACTTAAAAACCTGCTTCCAACGAAATGACTCCAGAGTACTTAGAAACCCAATTACAACGAAATGACTCCAGACCACTTAAAAACCCGCTTCGAACAAAATGACTCCAGACCACTTACAAACGCGCTTCCAACAAAATGACTCCACAGCACTTATAAACCTGCTTCCAACGAAAAGACTCCAGAGGATTTAAAAACCCGCTTCCAACGAAATGACTCCAGACAACTTCAAATCAAGAATCCAAGGAAATGCCTCCAGAACACTTAAACCCCGCTTGCAATGACATGACTCCAGAGCTCTTAAAATCCTGCTTCCAACCAAAAGAGTTCAGAATACTTAAAAATCAGCTTCCAAAGAAATGACTCAACAGCACTTAAAAACCCGCTTCCAACGAAATGACTCCAGAGCACTTACAAACCCGCTTCAAACAAAATGACTCCAGAGCAATTAAAAACCTGCTTCTAAGGAAATGACTCCACAGCACTTAAAAACCTGCTTCTAAGGAAATGTCTACAGAGCACTTAAAAACCTGCTTCCAATGAAATGACTCCAGAGCAGTTAAAATCCTGCTTCCAACGAAATGACTCCAGAGCACTTAAAAACCCGGTTCCAATGACAGGCCACAGAACAATTAAAACCCTCTTCCAACAAAATGAATCCAGAGTACTTAAATCCGATTCCAACGAAATGACTCCAGAGCACGTAAAAACCCGCGCCAAAGAAATGACTCCAGAGCACGTAAAAACCCGCTTCAAAGAAATGACTCCAGACCACTTAAAAACCCGTTCCAACGAAGGGACACAGAACACTTAAAACCCTCTTCCAAAGAAATGAATCCAGAGGACTTAAAAACCCGCTTCCAACGAAACGTGTCCAGAGGACTTAAAAACCCGCTTCCAACGAAATGTGTCCAGAGCACTTAAAAACCCGCTAACAAAGAAATGACTCCAGAGCAATTAAAAACTCGCTTCCAACGAAATGACCTCACAGCACATAAAAACCCACCTAAAATGAAATGACTCCATACCAATTAAAAACCCGGTTCCAAAGACAGGACACCAGAACACTTAAAAATCCTCTTCCAAAGTAATGAATCCAGAGGACATGAAAACCCGCTTCCAACGAAATGTGTCCAGAGGACTTAAAAACCTGCTTCCAACGAAATGACTCCAGAGCACTTAAAAATCCAATTCCAACGAAATGACTCCACACCACTTAAAAACCCGCTTCCAACGAAATGACTCCAGACCACTTACAAACGCGCTTCTAACAAAATGACTAGAGAACACTTAAAAACCCGCTTCCAACAAAATGACTCCAGAGTACTTAAAATCCTGATTCCAACGAAATGACTTCAGAGCGCTTACAACCCCGCTTCCACCGAAATGAGTCCGGACACTTAAAAACCCGCTTCTAATGAAATGCCTCTAGAGCACTTACAAACCCACTTCCAATGAAATGAATCAAGGGCTCTTAAAAACCCGATTCGAATGAAATGACCTCAGAGCACATAAAAATGCACTTCCAACGAAATGACTCAGAGCTCAGAAAAACAGCTTCCAAAAATAACTCAGAGAACTTAAAAACCGGTTCCAACGACAGGACACCAGAAAACTTAAAAACTTCTTCCAAATGACTCTAGAGCACTTAAAATCAAGCTTCCAAGGAAATGACTCAGAGCACTTAAAAACACAATTCCAACAAAATGACTCCACAGCACTTATAAACCTGCTTCCAACGAAAAGACTCAGAAGATTTTAAAACCCGCTTCAGCGAAATGCCTCAAACAACTTAAAATCAAGAATCCAAGGAAATGAATCCAGAGCACTTACAAACCTGCTTCCATCGAAATGACTCAAGAGCACATAAAAACCTGCTTCCAACGAATGACTCCAGAGCACTTAAAAACCCGCTTCCGAAAAAGACTCAGAACACTTAAAAACCCACTTCCAATCGAAATGACTCAAGAGCAAATAAAAACAGGCTTCCAAAGAATTGACTCAAGAGCAATGAAAAACCTCTTCCAAAAAAAATGACTTGAGAGCAATTAAAACCGGCCTAACGAAAAGACTCAGAGCTCTTAAAAACCCGTTTCAATGAAATGACTCCAGAGCACTTAAAACCCGCTTCAACGAAATGACTCAAGAACACTTAAAAACCCGTTTCCACGAAATGCCTCCAGCGAACTTAAAACCCGCTTCAAAGAAAAGACTCAGAGCACTTAAACCCGCTTGCAATGGAAATGACTCCAGAACACTTAAACCCGCTTTGCAAAGAAATGACTCCAGAGCACTTAAAAACCGCTCCAACGAAAAGACTCCAGAACACTTAAAAACCCACTTCCAACGAAATGACTCAAGAGCAAATAAAAACAGGCTTCCAAAGAATTGACTCAAGAGCAATGAAAAACCTCTTCCAAAAAATGACTTGAGAGCAATTAAAACCCGCCTCCAACGAAAGACTCCAGAGCTCTTAAAACCCGCCTCAATGAAATGACTCAGTGCACTTAAAAACTCTCTTCCAATGAAATGACCTCAGAGCACATAAAACCTACTTCCCATGAAATGAATCGAGAGCACATAAAACCCGCCCAAAGAAATGACTCCAGAGCACTTAAAAACTCTCTTCCAACGAAATGACTCCAGAGCACTTAAAAACCCGCTTCCAAAGAAATGACTCCAGACCACTTAAAAACCCACTTCCAACGAAATGACGCCAGACCACTTAAAAACCCACTTCCAACGAAATGACGCCAGACCACTTAAAAACCCGGGTCCAACGACGGGACACCAGAACACTTAAAAACCCTCTTCCAAAGAAATGAATCCAGCGGACTTAAAAACCGGCTTCCAACGAAATGTGTCCAGAGGACTTAAAAACCCGCTTCCAACGAAATGTGTCCAGAGCACTTAAAAACCCGCTTCCAAAGAAATGACTCCAGAGCACTTAAAAACTCGCTTCTAACAAAATGACCTCAGAGCACATAAAAACCCACTCCCAATGAAATGACTTGAGAGCACTTAAAAACCTGCTTCCAACAAAATGACTCCAGAGCAATTAAAAACCCGCTTCAAAGAAATGACTCAGAGCACTTAAAACCCAATTCCAACGACAGGACACAGAACACTTAAAACCCTCTTCCAATGTAGTGAATCCAGAGGACTTAAAAACCCGCTTCCAACAAAAATGTGTCCAGAGGACTTAAAAACCTGCTTCCAAATCGAAATGACTCCAGAGTACTTAGAAACCCAATTACAACGAAATGACTCCAGACCACTTAAAAACCCGTGAACAAAATGACTCCAGACCACTTACAAACGCGCTTCCAACAAAATGACTCCACAGCACTTATAAACCTGCTTCCAACGAAATGACTCCAGAGGATTTAAAACCCGCTTCCAAATAAAAATGACTCCAGACAACTTCAAAAACCCAATCCAAGGAAATGCCTCCAGAACACTTAAACCCCGCTTGCAATGACATGACTCCAGAGCTCTTAAAATCCTGCTTCCAACCAAAATGAGTTCAGAATACTTAAAAATCAGCTTCCAAAGAAATGACTCAACAGCACTTAAAAACCCGCTTCCAAAGAAATGACTCCAGAGCACTTACAAAACCCGCTTCAAACAAAATGACTCCAGAGCAATTAAAACCTGCTTCCAAGGAAATGACTCCACAGCACTTAAAAACCTGCTTCTAAGGAAATGTCTACAGAGCACTTAAAAACCTGCTTCCCAATGAAATGACTCAGAGCAGTTAAAATCCAGCTTCCAAAGAAATGACTCAGAGCACTTAAAAACCCGGTTCCAATGACAGGCCACCAGAACAATTAAAAAAAAAAGCTTCCAACAAAATGAATCCAGAGTACTTAAAATCCGATTCCAACGAAATGACTCCAGAGCACGTAAAAACCCGCCTCAAAGAAATGACTCAGAGCACGTAAAAAACCGCTTCCAAAGAAATGACTCCAGACCACTTAAAAACCCCGCTTCCAACGAAATGACACCAGAACACTTAAAACCCTCTTCCAAAGAAATGAATCCAGAGGACTTAAAAACCCGCTCCAAACCCTCTTCCAAAATGACTCCACGTGTCCAGAGGACTTAAAAACCCGCTTCCAACGAAATGTGTCCAGAGCACTTAAAAACCCGCTAACAAAGAAATGACTCCAGAGCAATTAAAAATGTCTGCCTTCCAACCAAATGACCACAGAGCACATAAAACCCACCTAAAATGAAATGACTCCATACCAATTAAAACCCGGTTCCAAAGACAGGACACAGAACACTTAAAAAATCCTCTTCCAAAGTAATGAATCCAGAGGACATGAAAACCCGCTTCAACGAAATGTGTCCAGAGTACTTAAAAACCTGCTTCCAACGAAATGACTCCAGAGCACTTAAAAATCCAATTCCAGCGAAATGACTCCACACCACTTAAAAACCCGCTTCCAAAGAAATGACTCAGACCACTTAAAACGCCGCTTTCTAACAAAATGACTAGAGAACACTTAAAAACCCGCTTCCAACAAATGACTGACTCCAGAGTACTTAAAATGATTCCAAAAACCCTCTTCAATGACTTCAGAGCGCTTAAAACCCCACTTCCAATGAAATGAGTCCGGACACTTAAAAACCCGCTTCTAATGAAATGCCTCTAGAGCACTTACAAACCCACTTCCAATGAAATGAATCAAGGGCTCTTAAAAACCCTTCAAATGAAATGACCTCAGAGCACATAAAAATGCACTTCCAACGAAATGACTCCAGAGCACTTAAAAACAGCTTCCAACGAAATAACTCCAGAGAACTTAAAAACCCGGTTCCAACGACAGGACACCAGAAAACTTAAAAAACTTCTTCCAACGAAATGACTCTAGAGCACTTAAAATCAAGCTTCCAAGGAAATGACTCCAGAGCACTTAAAAACACAATTCCAACAAAATGACTCACAGCACTTATAAACCTGTTTCCAATGAAATGACTCCAGAAGATTTTAAAACCCGCTTCCAACGAAATGCCTCGAAACAACTTAAAATCAAGAATCCAAGGAAATGAATCCAGAGCACTTACAAACCTGCTTCCATCGAAATGACTCAAGAGCACATAAAAACCTGCTTCCAAAGAAATGACTCAGAGCACTTAAAACCCGCTTCCACGAAAAGACTCCAGAACACTTAAAAACCCACTTCCAACGAAATGACTCAAGAGCAAATAAAAACAGGCTTCCAAAGAATTGACTCAAGAGCAATGAAAAACCCTCTTCCAAAAAAATGACTTGAGAGCAATTAAAACCCGCTTCCAAAAAAGACTCCAGAGCTCTTAAAACCCGCTTCCAATGAAATGACTCAGAGCACTTAAAAAACGCGCAACGAAAATGACTCAAGAACACTTAAAACCCGTTTCCAACGAAATGCCTCCAGAGAACTTAAAAACGCTTCCAAAGAAATGACTCCAGAGCACTTAAAAACCCGTTCCAACGAAATGACTCCAGAACACTTAAAACCCGCTTCCAACGAAAATGACTCTAGAGCACTTAAAAACCCGCCTCCAAGGAAATGAGACTCAGAACACTTAAAACCCACTTCCAACAAAATGACTCAGAGCAAATAAAAACAGGCTTCCAAAGAAATGACTCAAAACAATGAAAAACCCTCTTCCAAAAAATGACTCAAGAGCAATTAAAAAACCCGCTTCCAAACAAAAAGACTCCAGAGCAAATAAAAACCGGCTTCCAAAGAAATGACTCAAGAGCACTTAAAAACCTCTTCCAACAAAATGACTCCAGAGCAATTAAAACCCGCTTTCAATGAAATGACTCCAGAGCACATTAAAACCCGCTTCCAAAGAAATGACTCCAGAGCACTTAAAAACCCGCTTCCAACGAAATGACTCCAGAGCACTTAAAAACCTGCTTACCAAAGAAATGACTCCAGACAACATTAAAACCCGCTTCCAACGAAATGACTCCAGAACACTTAAAAACCCGGTTTCCAACGAAATGACACCAGAGCACTTAAAATCCTCTTCCAACCAAATGAGTTCAGAGGACTTAAAAAACCAACTTCCAAAGAAATGACTCAGAGGCACTTAAAAACCCGCCCAACAAAATGACTCCAGAGCACTTAAAAACCACTTCAAAGAAATGACTCCAGAGCACTTAAAACCTGCTTCTAAGGAAATGACTCAGAGCACTTAAAACCTGATTCCAATGAAATGACTCCAGAGCACTTAAAAACCTGCTTCCAAAAAATGACTCCAGAGCAATTAAAAAAACCCACTTCCAACGAAATGACTCCAGAGCACTTAAAAACCCGTTCCAACGACAGGACACCAGAACAATTAAAAACCTCTTCCAACAAATGACTACAGAGGACTTAAAACCCGATTCCAACGAAATGACTCCAGAGCATGTAAAACCCGCTGAAATGACTCCAGAGCACTTAAAACCCGGCTCCAAAGAAATGACTCCAGAGCACTTAAAACCCACTTCCAATGAAATGACTCAGAGCACTTAAAAATCCACTTCCAATGAAATGACTCCAGAGCACTTAAAACCCTTCTTCCAAAGAAATGACTCCAGAGTACTTAAAACCCTCTTCCAACGAAAATGACTCCAGAGCACTTAAAAACCTGCTTCCAACAAAATGACTCCAGAGCACTTAAAAACCCGCCTCAACGAAATGACTCCAGAACACTTAAAAACCCGGTTCCAACGGAAATGACACTCAGAACACTTAAAAACCCAGGCTTCCAAAGAAATGAAAAAAGAGCAGGACTTAAAACCCGCTTCCAAAAATATGACTCCAGAGGACTTAAAAACCCGCTTCAACAAAATGACTCCAGAGCTCTTAAAAACCGTTTCCAATGAAATGACTAAAGAGAACTTAAAAACCCGCCTAAAGAAATGACTCAGAGCACTTAAAAACCCGTTTCCAATGAAATGACTCCAGAGCACTTAAAAACCCGCCCAAAGAAAATGACTCAGAGCACAAAAACCTGCTTCCAACGAAATGACTCCAGAGCACTTAAAAACCCGCTTCAAACGAAATGACTCCAGAACACTTAAACCCCGCTACCAACGAAAATGACTCAGACCACTTAAAAACCCGCTTCCAACGAAATGACTCCAGAACACTTAAAACCCGCTTCCAAAGAAATGAATCCAGAGGACTTAAAAACCCACTTCCAACTAAATGACTCAGAGCACTTAAAAACCAGGCTTCCAAAGAAATGACTCAAGAGCACTTAAAAACCTCTTCCAAAAAATGACTTGAGAGCACTTAAAAACCCACTTCCAACAAAATGACTCAGAGAACACTTAAAAACCCGTTTCCAACAAAATGACTCCAGAGCACTTTAAAATCCTGATTCCAACAAATGACTCAAGAGCACTTAAAACCCGCTTCCAAAGAAATGACTCCAGAGCACTTAAAAACCCGCTTCCAACTGAAATGACTCAAGAGCACTTAAAAACCTGCTTCCAAAGAAATGACTCAGTTCAATTAAAACCCGCCTTCCAAATGAAATGACTCCAGAACACTTAAAACCCGCTTCCAACGAAATGACTCCAGAACACTTAAAAACCCGCTGCAACGAAATGACTCCAGAGCACTTAAAAACCCGCTTCCAAAAAGAAAAGACTCCAGAACACTTAAAACCCACTTCCAACGAAATGACTCAAGAGCAAATAAAAACAGGCTTCCAAAGAATTGACTCAAGAGCAATGAAAACCCTCTTCCAAAAAAATGACTTGAGAGCAATTAAAACCCGCTTCCAACGAAATGTGTCCAGAGCACTTAAAAACCGCTTCCAACGAAATGACTCAGAGCACTTAAAAACCGCCTCAATGAAATGACTCCAGACCACTTAAAAACCCTCTTCCAACGAAATGCCTCAGAGCACTTAAAAACCCGCTTCCAACGAAATGACTCAAGAGCACATAAAACCTGCTTCCAAAGAAATGACTCCAGAGCACTTAAAAACCCTCTTCCAACGAAATGACTCCAGAGCACTTAAAACCCCTTCCAAAGAAATGACTCCAGACCACTTAAAAACCTGGCCAAACGAAATGACTCCAGACCACTTAAAAACCCGGTTCCAAAGAAAGACACAGAACACTTAAAAACCCTCTTCCAAAGAAATGACTCCAGAGGAAAATAAAAACAGGCTTCCAAAAAATTGACTCAGAGGGACTTAAAAACCTAATCCAAAAAATGACTTGAGAGACTTAAAAACCCGCTCAACGAAATGACTCCAGAGCACTTAAAAACCCACTTCCAATGAAATGACTCAGAGCACTTAAAAACCCTTCCAAAGAAATGACCTCAGAGCACTTAAAAACCCGCTTCCAACAAAATGAATCCAGAGCACTTAAAACCCACTTCCAAAGAAATGACTCCAGAGCACTTAAAAACCGCTTCCAACAAATGACTCAGAGCAATTAAAAACCCTCTTCCAACAAAATGACTCCAGAGCACTTAAAAACCCATTCCAAAGAAATGACTAGAGAGCACTTAAAAACCCGCGCCTAAAGAAATGACTCCAGAGCACTTAAAAACCCGGTCCAACGAAATGACTTAGAACACTTAAAAACCCGCTTCCAAATTAAATGAATCCAGAGGACTTAAAACCCACTTCCAACGAAATGTGTCCAGAGGACTTAAAAACCCGCTTCCAACGAAATGTGTCCAGAGCACTTAAAAACCCGCTCCAAAGAAATGACTCCAGAGCACTTAAAACTCGCTTCCAACAAAATGACCTCAGAGCACATAAAAACCCACTTCCAATGAAAAATGACTTGAGAGCACTTAAAAACCTGCTTCCAACAAAATGACTCCAGAGCAATTAAAAACCCGCTTCCAAAGAAATGACTCCAGAGCACTTAAAAACCCAATTCCAACGACAGGACACCAGAACACTTAAAAAACCTCTTCCAATGAAATGAATCCAGAGGACTTAAAAAACCCGCCTAATGAAATGTGTCCAGAGGACTTAAAAACCTGCTTCCAACGAAATGACTCCAGAGTACTTAGAAACCCAATTCCAACGAAATGACTCCAGACCACTTAAAAACCCGCTTCGAACAAAATGACTCCAGACCACTTACAAACCCGCTTCCAACAAAATGACTCCACAGCACTTATAAACCTGCTTCCAAAGAAAAGACTCAGAGGATTTAAAACCCGCCTAACGAAAATGACTCCAGACAACTTAAAATCAAGAATCCAAGGAAATGCCTCCAGAACACTTAAAACCCGCTTTTGCAATGACATGACTCCAGAGCTCTTAAAATCCTGCTTCCAACCAAATGAGTTCAGAATACTTAAAAATCAGCTTCCAAAGAAATGACTCAACAGCACTTAAAAACCCGCTTCCAACGAAATGACTCCAGAGCACTTACAAACCCGCTTCAAACAAAATGACTCCAGAGCAATTAAAAACCTGCTTCTAAGGAAATGACTCCACAGCACTTAAAAACCTGCTTCTAAGGAAATGTCTACAGAGCACTTAAAAACCTGCTTCCAATGAAATGACTCAAGAGCAGTTAAAAATCCTGCTTCCAACAAAAATGACTCCAGAGCACTTAAAACCGGTTCCAATGACAGGCCACCAGAACAATTAAAAACCCTCTTCCAACAAAATGAATCCAGAGTACTTAAAATCCCGATTCCAACGAAATGACTCCAGAGCACGTAAAAACCCGCTTCCAAAGAAATGACTCCAGAGCACGTAAAAACCCGCTTCCAAAGAAATGACTCCAGACCACTTAAAAACCCCGTTCCAACGAAGGGACACCAGAACACTTAAAAACCCTCTTCCAAAGAAATGAATCCAGAGGACTTAAAAACCCGCTTCCAACGAAACGTGTCCAGAGGACTTAAAAACCCGCTTCCAACGAAATGTGTCCAGAGCACTTAAAAACCCGCTAACAAAGAAATGACTCCAGAGCAATTAAAAACTCGCTTCCAACGAAATGACCTCACAGCACATAAAAACCCACCTAAAATGAAATGACTCCATACCAATTAAAAACCCGGTTCCAAAGACAGGACACCAGAACACTTAAAAATCCTCTTCCAAAGTAATGAATCCAGAGGACATGAAAACCCGCTTCCAACGAAATGTGTCCAGAGGACTTAAAAACCTGCTTCCAACGAAATGACTCCAGAGCACTTAAAAATCCAATTCCAACGAAATGACTCCACACCACTTAAAAACCCGCTTCCAACGAAATGACTCCAGACCACTTAAAAACGCAAGCTTCCAACAAAATGACTAGAGAACACTTAAAAACCCGTTCCAACAAAATGACTCCAGAGTACTTAAAAACCTGATTCCAACGAAATGACTTCAGAGCGCTTAAAACCCCGAATTCCAACGAAATGAGTCCAGACACTTAAAAACCCACTTCCAATGAAATGCCTCTAGAGCACTTAAAAACCCACTTCCAATGAAATGAATCAAGGGCTCTTAAAAACCCGATTCCAATGAAATGACCTCAGAGCACATAAAAATGCACTTCCAAAGAAATGACTCAAGAGCAATAAAAAACAGCTTCCAACAAAATAACTCCAGAGAACTTAAAAACCCGGTTCCAACGAAAGGACACCAGAAAACTTAAAAACCCACTTCCAACGAAATGACTCTAGAGCACTTAAAATCAAGCTTCCAAGGAAATGACTCCAGAGCACTTAAAAACACAATTCCAACAAAATGACTCCACAGCACTTATAAACCTGCTTCCAACGAAAGACTCCAGAAGATTTTAAAACCCGCTTAAACGAAATGCCTCAAACAACTTAAAAATCAAGAATCCAAGGAAATGAATCCAGAGCACTTAAAACCTGCTTCCAACGAAATGACTCAAGAGCACATAAAAACCTGCTTCCAACGAAATGACTCCAGAGCACTTAAAAACCCGCTTCCAAAGAAATGACTCAGAACACTTAAAAACCCGCTTCCAAATCTAAATGACTCAAGAGCAAATAAAAACAGGCTTCCAAAGAAATGACTCAAGAGCAATGAAAAACCCTTCCAAAAAAATGACTTGAGAGCAATTAAAAACCCGCTTCTAACGAAATGACTCCAGAGCTCTTAAAAACCGATTCCAATGAAATGACTCAGAGCACTTAAAACCCGCTTCCAAAGAAATGACTCAAGAACACTTAAAAACCCGTTTCCAACGAAATGCCTCCAGAGCACTTAAAAACCCGCTTCCAAAGAAAAAGACTCCAGAGCACTTAAAAACCCGCTTCCAACAAAATGACTCCAGAACACTTAAAACCCGCTTCCAACGAAATGACTCAGAGCACTTAAAAACCCGCCCAAAGAAAAAGACTCCAGAACACTTAAAAACCCACTTCCAACGAAATGACTCAAGAGCAAATAAAAACCTACTTCCAAAGAAATGACTCAAGAGCAATGAAAACCCGCTTCCAAAAAAATGACTTGAGAGCAATTAAAACCCGCTCCAAATAAAAGACTCCAGAGCTCTTAAAAACCCGCTTCCAATGAAATGACTCCAGAGCACTTAAAAACCCGCTCTTCCAACAAAATGACCTCAGAGCACATAAAAACCTACTTCAATGAAATGAATCCAGAGCACATAAAAACCCGCTTCCAAGAAATGACTCCAGAGCACTTAAAACCCTCTTCCAACGAAATGACTCCAGAGCACTTAAAAACCCGCTTTCCAAAGAAATGACTCCAGACCACTTAAAAACCCACTTCCAAAGAAATGAATCCAGACCACTTAAAAACCCACTTTCCAACGAAATGACTCCAGACCACTTAAAAACCCGCCCAACGACAGGACACCAGAACACTTAAAACCCTCTTCCAAAGAAATGAATCCAGAGGACTTAAAAACCGGCTTCCAACGAAATGTGTCCAGAGGACTTAAAACCCACTTCCAACGAAATGTGTCCAGAGCACTTAAAAACCCGCTTCCAAAGAAATGACTCCAGAGCACTTAAAAACCCGCTTCTAACAAAATGACCTCCAGAGCACATAAAAACCCACTCCCAATGAAATGACTCCAGAGCACTTAAAAACCTGCTTCCAACAAAATGACTCCAGAGCAATTAAAAACCCGCTAAAAAGAAATGACTCAGAGCACTTAAAAACCCAATTCCAACGAAAGGACACCAGAACACTTAAAAACCCTCTTCCAATGTAAATGACTCAGAACACTTAAAAACCCGCTTCCAACAAAATGACTCCAGAGGACTTAAAACCTGCTTCCAACTCCAAATGACTCCAGAGCACTTAAAAACCCAATTACAAAGAAATGACTCCAGACCACTTAAAAACCCGCTTCCAACAAAATGACTCCAGACCACTTAAAAACCCGCTTCCAACAAAATGACTCCCAAGAGCACTTAAAAAACTGCTTCCAAAGAAATGACTCAGAGCACTTAAAACCCGCTTCCAACGAAATGACTCAGACAACTTAAAATCAAACCCGAATCCAAGTTCAAATGACTCCAGAACACTTAAACCCCGCTTCAAATGAAATGACTCCAGAGCACTTAAAAACCTTCTTCCAACCAAATGAGTTCAGAATACTTAAAAATCAGCTTCCAAAGAAATGACTCAACAGCACTTAAAAACCCGCTTCCAACTAAATGACTCCAGAGCACTTAAAACCCGCTTCCAACAAAACAAAAATGACTCAAGAGCAATTAAAAACCTGCTTCTAAGGAAATGACTCCAGAGCACTTAAAAACCTGCTTCCAACAAAATGACTACAGAGCACTTAAAAACCTGCTTCCAATGAAATGACTCCAGAGCAGTTAAAATCCTGCTTCCAACAAAATGACTCCAGAGCACTTAAAAACCCGGTTCCAAAAAGGCCACCAGAACAATTAAAAACCCTCTTCCAACAAAATGACTCCAGAGCACTTAAAACCCGATTCCAACAAAATGACTCCAGAGCACGTAAAAACCCGCTTCAAAAAATGACTCCAGAGCACTTAAAAACCCGCTTCCAAAGAAATGACTCCAGACCACTTAAAAACCCCGTTCCAACGAAGGGACACCAGAACACTTAAAAACCCTCTTCCAAAGAAATGAATCCAGAGGACTTAAAAACCCGCTTCCAACGAAACGTGTCCAGAGGACTTAAAACCCGCCTCCAAAGAAATGTGTCCAGAGCACTTAAAAACCCGCTAACAAAGAAATGACTCAGAGCACTTAAAAACCGCTTCCAACGAAATGACCTCAGAGCACATAAAAACCCACCTAAAAAGAAATGACTCCAGAGCACTTAAAAACCCACTTCCAAAGAAATGACACCAGAACACTTAAAAACCTCTTCCAAAGTAATGAATCCAGAGGACTTAAAAACCCGCTTCCAACGAAATGTGTCCAGAGGACTTAAAAACCTGCTTCCAACGAAATGACTCCAGAGCACTTAAAAATCCAATTCCAAAGAAATGACTCCAGACCACTTAAAACCCGCTTCCAAAGAAATGACTCCAGAGCACTTAAAAACCCACTTCCAACAAAATGACTCAGAACACTTAAAAACCCGCTTCCAACAAAATGACTCCAGAGTACTTAAAAACCTGATTCCAACGAAATGACTCCAGAGCACTTAAAAACCCGCCTTCCAACGAAATGACTCCAGACCACTTAAAAACCTGCTTCTAATGAAATGACTCCAGAGCACTTACAAACCCACTTCCAAAAATGACTCAGAACACTTAAAAACCCGCTTCCAATGAAATGACCTCAGAGCACATAAAAATGCACTTCCAACAAATGACTCCAGAGCACTTAAAAAATGCTTCCAACAAAATGACTCCAGAGAACTTAAAAACCCGCTTCCAACGAAATGACTCCAGAAAACTTAAAAAACTGATTCCAACGAAATGACTCTAGAGCACTTAAAAACCCGCTTCCAACAAATGACTCCAGAGCACTTAAAAACCCAATTCCAACAAAATGACTCCAGAGCACTTATAAAAACTGCTTCCAATGAAATGACTCAGAAGATTTTAAAAACCCGCTTCAAACTAAATGACCTCAAAACAACTTAAAAACCAACTTCCAAGGAAATGACTCCAGAGCACTTAAAAACCTGCTTCCAAAGAAATGACTCAAGAGCACATAAAAACCTGCTTCCAACGAAATGACTCCAGAGCACTTAAAAACCCGCTTCCAACGAAATGACTCCAGAACACTTAAAAACCCACTTCCAACGAAATGACTCAAGAGCAAATAAAAACAGGCTTCCAAAGAAATGACTCCAGAGCAATTAAAAACCCTCTTCAAAAAAATGACTCCAGAGCACTTAAAAACCCGCTTCCAACGAAATGACTCCAGAGCACTTAAAAACCCGCTTCCAAATGAAATGACTCCAGAGCACTTAAAACCCGCTTCCAAAGAAATGACTCCAGAACACTTAAAAACCCGCTTTCCAAATAAATGCCTCCAGAGCACTTAAAAACCCGCTTCCAAAGAAAAAGACTCCAGAGCACTTAAAAACCCGCTTGCAAGGAAATGACTCCAGAACACTTAAACCCCGCTTTTGCAACGAAATGACTCAGAGCACTTAAAAACCCGCTTCCAACAAAATGACTCCAGAACACTTAAAAACCCGCTTCCAACGAAATGACTCAAGAGCAAATAAAAACCTGCTTCCAAAGAAATGACTCAAGAGCAATGAAAAACCCTCTTCCAAAAAATGACTTGAGAGCAATTAAAAACCCGCTTCAAAGAAATGACTCCAGAGCAATAAAAACCCGCTTCAATGAAATGACTCCAGAGCACTTAAAAACCAGCTTCCAACGAAATGACCTCAGAGCACATAAAACCTACTTCCAATGAAATGACTCCAGAGCACATAAAAACCCGCTTCAAAAGAAATGACTCCAGAGCACTTAAAAACCCTCTTCCAACGAAATGACTCCAGAGCACTTAAAAACCCGCTACCAAAGAAATGACTCCAGACCACTTAAAAACCCACTTCCAACGAAAATGACTCCAGACCACTTAAAAACCCGGTCCAACGAAATGACACCAGAACACTTAAAAACCCTCTTCCAAAGAAATGACTCCAGAGGACTTAAAAACCTGCTTCCAACGAAATGACTCCAGAGGACTTAAAACCCGCTTCCAACAAAATGACTCCAGAGCACTTAAAAACCCGCTTCCAAAGAAATGACTCCAGAGCACTTAAAAACTCGCTTCCAAAGAAATGACCTCAGAGCACATAAAACCCGCTCCCAATGAAATGACTTGAGAGCACTTAAAAACCTGCTTCCAACAAAATGACTCCAGAGCAATTAAAAACCCGCTTCAAAAGAAATGACTCCAGAGCACTTAAAACCCAATTCCAACGAAATGACACCAGAACACTTAAAAACCCTCTTCCAAAGAAATGAATACAGAGGACTTAAAAACCCGCTCCAAATAAATGACTCCAGAGCACCTTAAAAACCCGCTTCTAACGAAATGTGTCCAGAGCACTTAAAAACCCGCTTCCAAAGAAATGACTCCAGAGCACTTAAAAACTCGCTTCCAACGAAATGACCTCAGAGCACATAAAAACCCACTTCCAATGAAATGACTCAAGAGCACTTAAAAACCCGCTTCCAAAGAAATGACTCCAGAGTACTTAAAAACTCTCTTCCAACGAAATGACTCCAGAGCACATACAAACCTGCTTCCAACGAAATGACTCCAGAGCAGTCAAAAACCCGCTTCCAACGAAAAGACTCCAGAACACTTAAAAACCCACTTCCAATGAAATGACTCAAGAGCAAATAAAAACAGGCTTCCAAAGAATTGACTCAAGAGCAATGAAAAACCCTCTTCCAAAAATATGACTTGAGAGCAATTAAAAACCCGCTTCCAACGAAAAGACTCCAGAGCTCTTAAAAACCCGCTTCCAATGAAATGACTCCAGAGCACTTAAAAACCTGCTTCCAACGAAATGACTCAAGAGCACTTAAAAACCCGCTTCCAACGAAATGACTCCAGAGCACTTAAAAACCCGCTTCCAAAAAATGACTCCAGAGCACTTAAAAACCCGCTTCCAAAGAAATGACTCCAGAGCACTTAAAAACCCGCTTCCAACGAAAAGACTCCAGAACACTTAAAAACCACTTCCAACGAAATGACTCCAGAACACTTAAAAACCCGCTTGCAAAGAAATGACTCCAGAGCACTTAAAACCCGCTTCCAAAAAAAGACTCCAGAACACTTAAAAACCCACTTCCAACGAAATGACTCAAGAGCAAATAAAAACCTCTTCCAAAGAAATGACTCAAGAGCAATGAAAAACCCTCTTCCAAAAAAATGACTTGAGAGCAATTAAAAACCCGCTTCCAACGAAAAGACTCCAGAGCTCTTAAAAACCCGTTTCCAATGAAATGACTCCAGAGCACTTAAAAACCCGCTTCCAACGAAATGACTCAAGAGCACTTAAAAATCAGCTTCCAAAGAAATGACTCCAGAGAACTTAAAAACCCGCTTCCAAAGAAAAGACTCCAGAGCACTTAAAAACCTGCTTCCAAAGAAATGACTCCAGAGCAATTAAAAACCCGCTTCCAACGAAATGACTCCAGAACATTTAAACACCGCTTGCAACGAAATGACTCCAGAACACTTAAAAACCCGCTTCCAACGAATGGACTCCAGAGCATTTAAAAACCGCTTCCAACGAAATGACTCCAGAACACTTAAAAACCCGCTTCCAACGAAATGACTCAAGAGCAAATAAAAACCCACTTCCAAAGAAATGACTCAAGAGCAATTAAAAACCCTCTTCCAAAAAATGACTTGAGAGCACTTAAAACCCGCTTCCAACGAAATGACTCCAGAGCACTTAAAACCCGCTTCCAATGAAATGACTCCAGAGCACTTAAAAACCCACTTCCAACAAAATGACTCAGAGCACATAAAAACCTACTTCCAATGAAATGACTCCAGAGCACTTAAAAACCCGCTTCCAAAGAAATGACTCCAGAGCACTTAAAAACCCTCTTCCAACAAATGACTCCAGAGCACTTAAAAACCCTTTTCAAAGAAATGACTCCAGAGCACTTAAAAACCCACTTCCAACGAAATGACTCCAGAGCACTTAAAAACCCGGTCCAACGAAATGACTCCAGAGCACTTAAAACCCTCTTCCAAAGAAATGACTCCAGAGCACTTAAAAACCCGCTTCCAACAAAATGACTCAGAGGACTTAAAAACCGCTTCCAACGAAATGACTCCAGAGCACTTAAAAACCCGCTTCCAAAGAAATGACTCCAGAGCACTTAAAAACTCCGCTTCCAACAAAATGACTCTCAGAGCACTTAAAACCCACTTTCCAATGAAATGACTCCAGAGCACTTAAAAACCGCTTCAAAAATGACTCCAGAGCACTTAAAAACAAAGAAATGACTCCAGAGCAATTAAAACCGCTTCCAAAGAAATGACTCAGAGCACTTAAAAACCCAAAAAATGACTCCAGAGCACAAAAACCCGCTTCCAACAAAATGACTTAGAACTTAAAAACCCTCTTCCAAAATAAATGACTCCAGAGCACTTAAAAACCCGCTTCCAACGAAATGACTCCAGAGGACTTAAAACCCGCTTCCAACGAAATGACTTCAGAGCACTTAAAACCCCGCTTCCAAAGAAATGACTCCAGAGCACTTAAAACCCGCTTCCAACAAAATGACTCCAGAGGACTTAAAAACCCGCTTCCAAAGAAATGACTCCAGAGCACTTAAAAACCCGCTTCCAACAAAATGACTCCAGAGCACTTAAAAACCCACTTCCAATGAAATGACTCCAGAGCACTTAAAAACCCTGCTTCCAACAAAAATGACTCCAGAGCACTTAAAAACCCGCTTCCAAAGAAATGACTCCAGAGCACTTAAAAACCCACTTCCCAAGAAATGACTCCAGAGCACAAAAACCCACATCCAACGAAATGACTCCAGAACACTTAAAAACCCTCTTCCAAAATGACTGAAAAACCCGCTCAGAGGACTTAAAAACCCTCTTCCAAAGAAATGAATCCAGAGGACTTAAAAACCCGTGTCCAGAGGACTTAAAACCTGCTTCCAACGAAATGACTCCAGAGCACTTAAAAACCCAATTCCAAACGAAATGACTCCAGACCACTTAAAAACCCGCTTCCAACAAAATGACTCCAGACCACTTAAAAACCCGCCTAAACAAAATGAAATGACTCCACAGCAACTTGACTAGAACACTTAAAACCCTGATTCCAACGAAATGACTCCAGAGGACTTAAAAACCCGCTTCCAACTAAATGACTCCAGACAACTTAAAATCAAGAATGACCAAGCAAAAAACCCACCAGAACAAAATGAATCCAAACACTTAAAACCCGATTTGAATGAAATGACTCCAGAGCACATAAAAACCCGCTTCCAAAAATGACTCCATAGCACTTAAAAATCCCGCTTCCAAAAAATGATTCAGAATACATAAAAATCAGCTTCCAAAGAAATGACTCAGAGCACTTAAAACCCGCTTCCAACGAAATGACTCCAGAGAACTTAAAAACCCGCTTCAAAGAAATGACACCAGAACACTTAAAACCTGCTTCCAACGAAATGACTCCAGAGCACTTAAAAACCAAGCTTCCAAGGAAATGACTACAGAGCACTTAAAAACACAATTCCAATGAAATGACTCCAGAGCACTTAAAAACCTGCTTCCAACGAAATGACTCCAGAAGATTTTAAAACCCGCTTCCAATGAAATGACACCAGAACAACTTAAAATCCCTCTTCCAAAGAAATGAATCCAGAGTACTTAAAACCCGCTTCCAACGAAATGACTCCAGAGCACATAAAAACCCGCTTCCAAAGAAATGACTCCAGAGCACTTAAAAACTCGCTTTCAAAGAAATGACTCCAGAACACTTAAAAACCCACTTCCAACGAAATGACTCAAGAACAAATAAAAACCCTCTTCCAAAGAAATGAATCCAGAGGACTTAAAAACCCGCTTCCAACAAAATGACTCCAGAGGACTTAAAAACCCGCTTCCAACAAAATGACTCCAGAGCACTTAAAAACCCACTTACAAAGAAATGACTCCAGAGCAATTAAAAACCCGCTTCCAACGAAATGACTCAAGAGCATTAAAAACCCGCCTTCAATGAAATGACTCCAGTGAACTTAAAAACCCTTCCAAAGAAAAGACTCCAGAACACTTAAAAACCTGCTTCCAAAGAAATGAATCAAGAACCCGGAAGATGAAAAACCCCGCTTCCAACGAAATGACTCCAGAGCTCTTAAAAACCCGCTTCCAACAAATGACTTCAGAGCACTTAAAAATCCGCTTCAAAGAAATGACTCAACAGCACTTAAAAACCTGCTTTCAACGAAATGACTCCAGAGCACTTACAAACCCGCTTCCAATGAAATGACTCCAGAGCAATTAAAAACCTGCTTCTAAGGAAATGACTCCACAGCACTTAAAAACCTGCTTCTAAGGAAATGACTACAGAGCACTTAAAAACCTGCTTCCAATGAAAAGAATCCAGAGCAGTTAAAAACCTGCTTCCAATGAAATGACTCCAGATCAGTTAAAAACCCACTTCCAAAGAAATGACTCCAGAGCACTTAAAAACCCGCTTCCAACGAAATGCTTCAATAGCACTTACAAACCCGCTTCCAAAGAAATGACTCCAAAGCACTTAAAATCCTGCTTCCAACGAAATGCTTCCAGAGCACTTAAAAACCCGCTTCCAACGAAATGACTCCAGAGCAGTTAAAAACCCACTTCCAACGAAATGACTCCAGAGCACTTAAAAACCAGGTCCCAACGACAGGCCACCAGAACAATTAAAAACCCTCTTCCAACAAAATGACTCCAGAGTACTTAAAATCCCGATTCCAACGAAATGACTCCAGAGCACTTAAAAACCCGCTTCCAAAGAAAAGACTCCAGAGCACTTAAAAACCTGCTTCCAAAGAAATGACTCCAGTTCAATTACTAACCCGCTTCCAACGAGAAGACTCCAGAACACTTAAACCCCGCTTGCAACGAAATGACTCCAGAGCTCTTAAAATCCCGCTTCCAACCAAATGAGTTCAGAGTACTTAAAAATCAGCTTCCAAAGAAATGACTCAACAGCACTTAAAAACCCACTTCCAAAGAATTGACTCAAGAGCAATTAAAAACCCTCTTCCAACAAAATGACTGGAGAGGAATTAAAAACCCGCTTCCAACGAAAAGACTCCAGAGCTCTTAAAAACCCGCTTCCAATGAAATGACTCCAGAGCACTTAAAAACCCGCTTCCAACGAAATGACTCAAGAGCACTTAAAAACCCGTTTCCACCGAAATGCCTCCAGCGTACTTAAAAACCCGCTTCCAAAGAAAAGACTCCAGAGCACTTAAAAACCTGCTTCCAAAGAAATGACTCCAGTTCAATTACTAACCCGCTTCCAACGTGAAGACTCCAGAACACTTAAACACCGCTTGAAACGAAATGACTCCAGAGCTCTTAAAATCCCGCTTCCAACCAAATGAGTTCAGAGTACTTAAAAATCAGCTTCCAAAGAAATGACTCAACAGCACTTAAAAACCTGCTTCCAACGAAATGACTCCAGAGCAATTAAAAACCCGGTTCCAACGACAGGACACCAAAACACTTAAAAACCCTCTTCCAAAGAAATGAATCCAGAGGACTTAAAAACCCGCTTCCAACGAAATGTGTCCAGAGGACTTAAAAACCCACTTCCAACGAAATGACTGCAGAGCACTTAAAAACCCACTTCCAACGAAATGACTGCAGAGCACTTAAAAACCCACTTCTAAAGAAATGACTCCAGAGCACTTAAAATCCCGCTTCCAACGTAATGACTCCAGAGCAGTTAAAAACCGGCTTCCAAGGAAATGACTCCAGAGTACTTAAAAACCCGGTTCCAACGACAGGCCACCAGAACAATTACAAACCCTCTTCCAACAAAATGACTCCAAGTACTTAAAATCCCGATTCCAAAGAAATGACTCCAGAGCACTTACAACCCCGCTTCAACGAAATGAGTCCACACACTTAAAAACTCTCTCCTAATGAAATGCCTCTAGAGCACTTAAAAACCCGATTCCAACGAAATGAATCAAGTGCTCTTAAAAACCCGATTCGAACGAAATGACCTCAGAGCACATAAAAATGCACTTCCAACGAAATGACTCCAGAGCTCGTAAAAAACAGCTTCCAACGAAATAACTCCAGAGAACTTAAAAACCCGGTTCCAACGAGAGGACACCAGAAAACTTAAAAAACTTCTTCCAACGAAATGACTCTAGAGCACTTAAAATCAAGCTCCCAAGGAAATGACTACAGAGCACTTACAAACACACTTCCAACAAAATGACTCCACAGCACTTATAAACCTGCTTCCAACGAAAAGACTCCAGAGGATTTAAAAACCCGCTTCCAACGAAATGACTCCAGACAACTTCAAATCAAGAATCCAAGGAAATGACTCCAGAACACTTAAACCCCGCTTGCAACGACATGACTCCAGAGCTCTTAAAATCCTGCTTCCAACCAAAAGAGTTCACAGTACTTAAAAATCAGCTTCCAAAGAAATGACTCAACAGCACTTAAAAACCTGCTTCCAACGAAATGACTCCAGAGCACTTACAAACACGTTTCAAACAAAATGACTCCAGAGCAATTAAAAACCTGCTTCTAAGGAAATGACTCCACAGCACTTAAAAACCTGCTTCTAAGGAAATGACTACAGAGCACTTAAAAACCTGCTTCCAATGAAATGACTCCAGAGCAGTTAAAATCCTGCTTCCAACGAAATGACTCCAGAGCACTTAAAAACCCGGTTCCAATGACAGGCCACCAGAACAATTAAAAACCCTCTTCCAACAAAATGAATCCAGAGTACTTAAAATCCCGATTCCAACGAAATGACTCCAGAGCACGTAAAAACCCGCTTCCAAAGAAATGACTCCAGAGCACTTAAAAACCCGCTTCCAACGAAATGACTCCAGAGCACTTAAAAACCCGCGTCCAACGAAATGTGTCCAGAGCACTTAAAAACCCGCTTCCAACAAAATGACTCCAGACCACTTAAAAACCCCGTTCCAACGAAGGGACACCAGAACACTTAAAAACCCTCTTCCAAAGAAATGAATCCAGAGGACTTAAAAACCCGCTTCCAACGAAACGTGTCCAGAGGACTTAAAAACCCGCCTCCAACGAAATGTGTCCAGAGCACTTAAAAACCCGCTTCCAAAGAAATGACTCCAGAGCACTTAAAAACTCGCTTCCAACGAAATGACCTCACAGCACATAAAAACCCACTTAAAATGAAATGACTCCAGACCACTTAAAAACCCGGTTCCAAAGACAGGACACCAGAACACTTAAAAATCCTCTTCCAAAGTAGTGAATCCAGAGGACATAAAAACCCGCTTCCAACGAAATGTGTCCAGAGGACTTAAAAACCTGCTTCCAAAGAAATGACTCCAGTTCAATTACTAACCCGCTTCCAACGAGAAGACTCCAGAACACTTAAACCCCGCTTGCAACGAAATGACTCCAGAACACTTAAACCCCGCTTGCAACGAAATGACTCCAGAACACTTAAAAACCCACTTCCAACGAAATGACTCAAGAGCAAATAAAAACAGGCTTCCAAAGAATTGACTCAAGAGCAATGAAAAACCCTCTTCCAAAAAAATGACTTGAGAGCAATTAAAAACCGCCTAAAAAAAGACTCCAGAGCTCTTAAAAACCCGCTTCCAATGAAATGACTCCAGTGCACTTAAAAACTCTCTTCCAACGAAATGACCTCAGAGCACATAAAAACCTACTTCCAATGAAATGACTCGAGAGCACATAAAAACCCGCTTCCAAAGAAATGACTCCAGAGCACTTAAAAACTCTCTTCCAACGAAATGACTCCAGAGCACTTAAAAACCCGCTTCCAAAGAAATGACTCCAGACCACTTAAAAACCCACTTCCAACGAAATGACGCCAGACCACTTAAAAACCCGGGTCCAACGACGGGACACCAGAACACTTAAAAACCCTCTTCCAAAGAAATGAATCCAGAGGACTTAAAAACCGGCTTCCAACGAAATGTGTCCAGAGGACTTAAAAACCCGCTTCCAACGAAATGTGTCCAGAGCACTTAAAAACCCGCTTCCAAAGAAATGACTCCAGAGCACTTAAAAACTCGCTTCCAACAAAATGACCTCAGAGCACATAAAAACCCACTCCCAATGAAATGACTTGAGAGTACTTAAAAACCCGCTTCCAACAAAATGACTCCAGAGCAATTAAAAACCCGCTTCCAAAGAAATGACTCCAGAGCACTTAAAAACCCAATTCCAACGACAGGACACCAGAACACTTAAAAACCCTCTTCCAAATTAGTGAATCCAGAGGACTTAAAAACCCGCTTCCAACGAAATGTGTCCAGAGGACTTAAAAACCTGCTTCCAACGAAATGACTCCAGAGTACTTAGAAACCCAATTCCAACGAAATGACTCCAGATCACTTAAAAACCCGCTTCCAACAAAATGACTCCAGACCACTTACAAACGCGCTTCCAACAAAATGACTAGAGAACACTTAAAAACCCGCTTCCAACAAAATGACTCCAGAGTACTTAAAATCCTGATTCCAACGAAATGAATCCAGAGCACTTACAACCCTGCTTCCACCGAAATGAGTCCACACACTTAAAAACCCGCTTCTAATGAAATGCCTCTAGAGCACTTACAAACCCACTTCCAATGAAATGAATCTAGTGCTCTTAAAAACCCGATTCGAACGAAATGACCTCAGAGCACATAAAAACCCTCTTCCAAAGAAATGTCTCCATAGCACTTAAAATCCCGCTTCGAATGAAATGACGTCAGAGCATATAAAAATGCACTTCCAACGAAATGACTCCAGAGCTCGTAAAAAACAGCTTCAAACGAAATAACTCCAGAGAACTTAAAAACCTGGTTCCAACGACAGGACACCAGAACACTTAAAAAAACTTCTTCCAACGAAATGACTATAGAGCACTTAAAATCAAGCTTCCAAGGAAATTACTCCAGAGCATGTAAAAACACAATTCCAACAAAATGACTCCACAGCAGTTATAAACCTGCTTCCAACGAAAAGACTCCAGAAGATTTTAAAACCGCTTCCAACGAAATGACTCCAAACAACTTAAAATCAAGAATCCAAAGAAATGACTCCAGAGCACTTACAAACCCGCTTCCATCGAAATGACTCAAGAGCACATAAAAACCTGCTTCCAACGAAATGACTCCAGAGCACTTAAAAACCCGCTTCCAACGAAAAGACTCCAGAACACTTAAAAACCCACTTCCAACGAAATGACTCAAGAGCAAATAAAAACAGGCTTCCAAAGAATTGACTCAAGAGCAATTAAAAACCCTCTTCCAACGAAAAGACTCCAGAGCTCTTAAAAACCCGCTTCCAATGAAATGACTCCAGAGCACTTAAAAACCCGCTTCCAACGAAATGACTCAAGAGCACTTAAAAACCCGTTTCCACCGAAATGCCTCCAGCGTACTTAAAAACCCGCTTCCAAAGAAAAGACTCCAGAGCACTTAAAAACCTGCTTCCAAAGAAATGACTCCAGTTCAATTACTAACCCGCTTCCAAGGAGAAGACTCCAGAACACTTAAACCCCGCTTGCAACGAAATGACTCCAGAGCTCTTAAAATCCCGCTTCCAACCAAATGAGTTCAGAGTACTTAAAAATCAGCTTCCAAAGAAATGACTCAAAAGCACTTAAAAACCTGCTTCCAACGAAATGACTCCAGAGCACTTAAAAACCCGCTTCCAACAAAATGACTCCAGAGCAATTAAAAACCTGCTTCCAAGGAAATGACTCCACAGCACTTAAAAACTTGCTTCTAAGGAAATGACTACAGAGCACTTAAAAACCTGCTTCCAATGAAATGACTCCAGAGCAGTTAAAATCCTGCTTCCAATGAAATGACTCCAGAGCACTAAAAAACCCACATCCAACGAAATGCTTCCAGAGCACTTAAAAACCCGCTTCCAACGAAATGACTCCAGAGCAGTTAAAAACCCACTTCCAACGAAATGACTCCAGAGCACTTAAAAACCCGGTTCCAACGACAGGCCACCAGAACAATTAAAAAACCTCTTCCAACAAAATGACTCCAGAGTACTTAAAATCCGGATTCCAACGAAATGACTCCAGAGCACTTAAAAACCCGCTTTCAAAGAAATGACTCCAGAGCACTTAAAAACCCGCTTCCAACGAGATGACCTCAGAGGACATAAAAACCCATTTCCAATGAAATGACTCGAGAGAACTTAAAAACCCACTTTCAAAGAAATGACTCCAGAGCACTTAAAAACTCTCTTCCAACGAAATGACTCCAGAGCACTTAAAAACCCGCGTCCAACGAAATGTGTCCAGAGCATTTAAAAACCCGCTTCCAACGAAATTGTCTAGAGCACTTAAAAACCCTCTTCCAAAGAACTGACTCCAGAGCACTTAAAAACCCGCTTACATAGAAATGACTCCAGAGCACTTAAAAACCCGCTTCCAACGAAATGACTCCAGAGCACTTAAAAATCCGCTTCCAAAGAAATGACTCCAGAGCACTTAAAAACCCGCTTCCATCCAAATGACTCAAGAGCACTTAAAAACACGTTTCCAACAAAATGACTCCAGAGCACTTAAAAACCCGGTTCCAACGACAGGAAACCAAAACACTTAAAAATCCTCTTCCAAAGAAATGAATCCAGAGGACTTAAAAACCCGCTTCCAACTAAATGAGTCCAGAGGACTTAAAAACCCACTTCCAACGAAATGACTGCAGAGCACTTAAAAACCCAATTCCAACGAAATGACTCCAGACCACTTAAAAACCCGCTTCCAACGAAATGACTAGAGAACACTTAAAAACCCGCTTCAAACAAAATGACTCCAGAGTATTTAAAATTGTGATTCCAACGAAATGACTCCAGAGCACTTAAAAACCCGCTTCCAACGAAATGACTCCAGAGCACTTAAAAACTCGCTTCCAAAGAAATGACTCCAGAGCACTTAAAAACCCGCTTCCATCCAAATGACTCAAGAGCACTTAAAAACACGTTTCCAACAAAATGACTCCAGAGCACTTAAAAACCCGGTTCCAACGACAGGACACCAAAACACTTAAAAATCCTCTTCCAAAGAAATGAATCCAGAGGACTTAAAAACCCGCTTCCAACTAAATGTGTCCAGAGGACTTAAAAACCCACTTCCAACGAAATGACTGCAGAGCACTTAAAAACCCAATTCCAACGAAATGACTCCAGACCACTTAAAAACCCGCTTCCAACGAAATGACTCAAGAGCACTTAAAAACCCTTTTCCAACAAAATGACTCCAGAGTACTTAAAAACCTGCTTCCAATGAAATGACTCCAGAGCAGTTAAAATCCTGCTTCCAACGAAATGACTCCAGAGCACTAAAAAACCCACTTCCAAAGAAATGACTCCAGAGCACTTAAAAACCCGCATCCAACGAAATGAATCCAGAGCTGTTAAAAACCTGCTTCCAACGAAATGCTTCCAGAGCACGTCAAAACCCGCTTCCAACAAAATGACTCTAGAGCAGTTAAAAACCCGCTTCCAACGAAATGACTCCAGAGCACTTAAAAACCCGGTTCCAACGACAGGCAACCAGAACAATTAAAAAACCTCTTCCAACAAAATGACTCCAGAGTACTTAAAATCCTGATTCCAACAAAATGACTCCAGAGCACTTACAACTCCGCTTCCACCGAAATGAGTCCAGACACTTAAAAACCCGCTTCTAATGAAATGCCTCTAGAGCACTTACAAACCCACTTCCAATGAAATGAATCAAGTGCTCTTAAAAACCCGATTCGAACGAAATGACCTCAGAGCACATAAAAACCCACTTCCAATGAAATGACTCCATAGCACTTAAAATCCCGCTTCCAACGAAATGACTCCATGCACGTACAAACCTTTTTCCAACGACAGGACACCAGAAACTTAAAACACCTCTTCCATCGAAATGACTCCAGAGCACTTAAAATCCCGCTTCCAAAGAAATGACTCCAGAGCACTTACAAACCCGCTTCCAACGAAATGACTCCAGAGCACTTAAAAAGCCCTCTTCCAGTGAAAAGTCGGAAGAGTATGCAAAAATCTTCTTACAACTAAATGACTTGAGAGCACTTAAAAACCAGCTTTCAAAAAAATGACTCCATAGCACTTAAAAAACCCGCTTCCAAAGAAATGACTCCAGAGCACTTACAAACCCGCTTCCAACGAAATGACTCAAGAGCACTTAAAAACCCGCTTCGAACGAAATGACCTCAGAGAACATAAAAAACCACTTCTAATGAAATGACGCCAGAGAAGTTAAAAACCCGGTTCCAACGACAGGACACCAGAAACTTAAAAAACTTCTTCCAACGAAATGACTCTAGAGCACTTAAAATCAAGCTTCCAAGGAAATGACTCCAGAGCACTTACAAACACACTTCCAACAAAATGACTCCACAGCACTCATAAACCTGCTTCCAACGAAATGACTCCAAACAACTTCAAATCAAGAATCCAAGGAAATGACTCCAGAGCACTTACAAACCCACTTCCAACGAAATGACTCAAGAGCAAATAAAAACAGGCTTCCAAAGAATTGACTCAAGAGCAATTAAAAACCCTCTTCCAACAAAATGACTCGAGAGCAATTAAAAACCCGCTTCCAACGAAAAGACTCCAGAGCTCTTAAAAACCCGCTTCCAATGAAATGACTCCAGAGCACTTAAAAACCCGCTTCCAAAGAAAAGACTCCAGAGCACTTAAAAACCTGCTTCCAAAGAAATGACTCCAGTTCAATTACTAACCCGCTTCCAACGAGAAGACTCCAGAACACTTAAATCCCGCTTGCAACGAAATGACTCCAGAGCTCTTAAAATCCTGCTTCCAACCAAATGAGTTCAGAGTACTTAAAAATCAACATCCAAAGAAATGACTCAACAGCACTTAAAAACCCGCTTCCAACAAAATGACTCCAGAGCAATTAAAAACTTGCTTCTAAGGAAATGACTCCACAGCACTTAAATCCTGCTTCTAAGGAAATGACTACAGAGCACTTAAAAACCTGATTCCAATGAAATGACTCCAGAGCAGTTAAAATCCTGCTTCCAAGGAAATGACTCCAGAGCAGTTAAAAACCCACTTCCAACGTAATGACTCCAGAGCACTTAAAAACCCGGTTCCAACGAAAGGCCACCAGAACAATTAAAAACCCTCTTCCAACAAAATGACTCCAGAGTACCTAAAATCCCGATTCCAACGAAATGACTCCAGAGCATGTAAAAACCCGCTTCCAAAGAAATGACTCTAGAGCACTTAAAAACCCGCTTCCAACGAAATGACCTCAAGGACATAAAAACCCACTTCCAATGAAATGACTCGAGAGCACTTAAACCCCGCTTCCAAAGAAATGACTCCAGAGCACTTAAAAACTCTCTTCCCACGAAATGACTCCAGACCACTTAAAAACCCGCGTCCAACGAAATGTGTCCAGAGCACTTAAAAACCCGCTTCCAACAAAATGACTCCAGACCACTTAAAAACCCGCTTCCAACGAAATGACTCCAGACCAGTTAAAAACCGGGTTCCAACGACAGGACACCAGAACACTTAAAAACCCTCTTCCAAAGAAATGAATCCAGAGGACTTAAAAACCCGCTTCCAACGAAATGTGTCCAGAGGACTTAAAAACCCGCTTCCAACAAAATGTGTCCAGAGTACTTAAAAACTCCCTTCCAACGAAATGACTAAAGAGAACTTAAAAACTCGCTTCCAAAGAAATGACCTCAGAGCACATAAAAACCCACTTCCAATGAAATGACTCGAGAGCACTTAAAAACCCGCTTCCTAAGAAATGACTCCAGAGCACTTAAAAACCCTCTTCCAACGAAATGACTAAAGAGCACTTAAAAACCCGCTTCCAACGAAATGTGTCCAGAACACTTAAAAACCCGCTACCAACGAAATGACTCCAGACCACTTAAAAACCCGGTTCCAACGACAGGACTCCAGAACACTTAAAAACCCTCTTCCAAAGAAATGAATCCAGAGGACTTAAAAACCGGCTTCCAACGAAATGTGTCCAGAGGACTTAAAAACCCAATTCCAACGAAATGACTCCAGAGCACTTAAAAACCAGCTTCCAACGAAATGACTCCAGACCACTTACAAACGCACTTCCAACAAAATGACTAGAGAACACTTAAAAACCCGCTTCCAACAAAATGACTCCAGAGTACTTAAAATCCTGATTCCAACAAATGACTCCAGAGCACTTAAAAATCCGCTTCCAAAGAAATGACTCCAGAGCACTTAAAAACCCGCTTCCAACCAAATGACTCAAGAGCACTTAAAAACCCGTTTCCAACAAAATGACTCCAGAGCACTTAAAAAATTGCTTCAAATGAAATGACTCCAGAGCAGTTAAAATCGTGCTTCCAACGAAATGACTCCAGAGCACTAAAAAACCCGCTTCCAACGAAATGACTCCAGAGCACTTAAAAACATTCTTCTAAAGAAATGACTCCAGAGCACTTAAAAACCCGCTTCCAACGAAGTGCTTCCAGAGCACTTAAAAACCTGCTTCCAACGACAGGAACAAAATGACTCAAGAGCAGTTAAAAATCCGCTTCCAACAAAATGACGCCAGAGCACTTAAAAACTCTCTTCCAACGAAATGTGTCCAGAGCACTTAAAAACCGCTTCCAACGAAATGACTCCAGACCACTTAAAAACCCGCTTCCAACGAAATGACTCCAGACCACTTAAAAACCCGGTTCCAACGAAATGCTTCAAGAGCACTTAAAAACCTGCTTCCAACGTAATGACTCAAGAGCAGTTAAAAATCCACTTCCAACAAAATGACTCCAGAGCTCTTAAAAACCCACTTCCAATGAAATGTGTCCAGAGCACTTAAAAACCGCTTCCAACGAAATGACTCCAGACCACTTAAAAACCTGCTTCCAACGAAATGACTCCAGACCACTTAAAAACCCGGTTCCAACGACAGGACACGAGAACACTTAAAAACCCTCTTCCAAAGAAATGAATCCAGAGGACTTAAATACCCGCTTCCAACAAAATGTGTCTAGAGGACTTAAAAATCCAATGCCAAAGAAATGACTCCAGACCACTTAAAAACCCGCTTCCAACGAAATGACTCCAGAGCACTTAAAACCCACTTCCAACGAAATGACTCCAGAGCACTTAAAAACCCCGTTCCAACGACAGGACACCAGAACAATTAAAAACCCTCTTCCAACAAAATGTCTCCAGACCACTTAAAAACCCACTTCCAAAGAAATGACTCCAGAGCACTTAAAAACCCGGTTCCAACGACAGGCCACCAGAACAATTAAAAACCCTCTTCCAACAAAATGACTCCAGAGTAATTAAAATCCCGATTCCAATGAAATGACTCCAGAGCATTAAAAACCTGCTTCCAACATGACTTAAAAAAAACCAGCTTCCAAAGAAATGACTCAACAGCACTTAAAAACCCTCTTCCAAAGAAATGACTCCAGAGCACTTAAAAACCCGCTTCCAACAAAATGACTCCAGAGCAATTAAAAACCCACTTCCAACAAAATGACTCCAGAGCACTTAAAAACCTGCTTCCAACGAAATGACTACAGAACACTTAAAAACCTGATTCCAAAGAAATGACTCCAGAGGACTTAAAAACCCTCTTCCAAAGAAATGAATCCAGAGGACTTAAAAACCCACTTCCAACATAATGACTCCAGAGCACTTAAAAACCCACTTCCAACGAAATGACTCCAGACCACTTAAAAACCCGCTTCCAAAGAAATGACTCCAGAACACTTAAAAACCCGGGTCCAACGAAATGACTCCAGAACACATAAAACCCTCTTCCAAAGAAATGAATCCAGAGGACTTAAAAACCCGCTTCCAATGAAATGACTCCAGAGCACTTAAAAACCCGCTTCCAAAGAAATGACTCCAGAGCACTTAAAAACCCGCTTCCAAAGAAATGACTCCAGAGCACTTAAAATCTTGCTTCCAACAAAAATGACTCAGAGCACACTAAAAACCCACTTCCAATGAAATGACTCCAGAGCACTTAAAAACCCTCTTCCAAAGAAATGACTCCAGAGCACTTAAAAACCCGCTTTACAACTAAATGACTCCAGAGCACTTAAAAACCCACTTCCAACGAAATCTGTCCAGAGCACTTAAAAACCCGCTTCCAACGAAATGACTCCAGAGCACTTAAAAACCCGCTTCCAATGAAATGACTCCAGAGCACTTAAAAACCCACTTTTAAAGAAATGACTCCAGACCACTTAAAAACCTGGCTCCAACAAAATGACTAGAGAACACTTAAAACCCTCTTCCAACAAAATGACTCCAGAGTACTTAAAAACCCTGATTCCAAAGAAATGACTCCAGAGCACTTAAAAATCCGCTTCCAAAGAAATGACTCCAGAGCACTTAAAAACCCGCTTCCAACCAAATGACTCAAGAGCACTTAAAAACCCGTTTCCAACAAAATGACTCCAGAGCACTTAAAAACCTGCTTCCAATGAAATGACTCCAGAGCACTTAAAAACCCGCTTCCAACGAAATGACTCAGAGCACTTAAAAACCCACTTCCAACAAAATGACTCCAGAGTACTTAAAAACCCGCTTCCAATGAAATGACTCCAGAGCACTTAAAAACCCGCTTCCAAAGAAATGACTCCAGACACTTAAAAACCCGCTTCCAATGAAATGCTTCCAGAGCACTTAAAAACCCGCTTCAATGAAATGACTCAAGAGCAGTTAAAAACCCGCTTCCAACGAAATGACTCCAGAGCACTTAAAAACCCACTTCCAACGAAATGACCACCAGAGCACTTAAAAACCCTCTTCCAACAAAATGACTCCAGAGTACTTAAAAAACCGATTCCAACGAAATGACTCCAGAGCACTTAAAACCCCGCCTTCCAACGAAATGACTCCAGACACTTAAAAACCCCTCTCCAAATGAAATGACTCCAGAGCACTTAAAAACCCGATTCCAACAAATGAATCAAGAGCACTTAAAAACCCGATTCCAATGAAATGACCAAGAGCACATAAAAACCTTCTTCCAACTAAATGACTTGAGAGCACTTAAAAACCAGCTTCAAAAAAATGACACCAGAAACTTAAAAACCCACTTCCAAAGAAATGACTCCAGAGCACTTAAAATCCCGCTTCCAACGAAATGACTCAAGAGCACTTAAAAACCCACTTCCAACAAAATGACTCCAGAGCACTTAAAAACCCACTTCCAATGAAATGACTCCAGACAACTTAAAATCAAGAATTCCAAGGAAATGACTCCAGAAACTTAAAAACACACTTCCAACAAAATGACTCCAGAACACTTAAAAACCAGCTTCCAAAAAATGACTCCAGAGCACTTAAAAACCTGATTCCAACAAAATGACTCAAGAGCACTTAAAAACCTGGCTTCCAAAGAAATGACTCAAGAGCAATTAAAAACCCTCTTCCAACAAAATGACTCCAGAGCACTTAAAAACCCACTTCCAACGAAATGACTCAAGAGCAAATAAAAACCCTTCCAAAGAAATGACTCAAGAGCACTTAAAAACCCTCTTCCAACAAAATGACTCCAGTTCAATTAAAAACCCGCTTCCAACGAAAAGACTCAGAACACTTAAAAACCCGCTTCCAATGAAATGACTCCAGAGCACTTAAAAACCCGCTTCCAAACAAAATGACTCCAGTTCAATTACTAACCCGCTTCCAAAGAAATGACTCCAGAACAATTAAACCCCGCTTCCAACGAAATGACTCCAGAGCACTTAAAATCCTGCTTCCAACCAAATGAGTTCAGAGTACTTAAAAATCAGCTTCCAAAGAAATGACTCAAGAGCACTTAAAAACCCGCTTCCAAAGAAATGACTCAAGAGCACTTAAAAAACGCATCCAACAAAATGACTCCAGAGCAATTAAAAACCTTGCTTCTAAATGACTCCACAGCACTTAAAAACCTGCTTCTAAGGAAATGACTACAGAGCACTTAAAAACCTGATTCCAATGAAATGACTCCAGAGCAGTTAAAATCCTGCTTTCAATGAAATGACTCCAGAGCAGTTAAAAACCCACTTCCAACGTAATGACTCCAGAGCACTTAAAAACCCGGTTCCAACAAAAGGCCACCAGAACAATTAAAAACCCTCTTCCAACAAAATGACTCAGAGAGTACCTAAAATCAGATTCCAACGAAATGACTCCAGAGCACGTAAAACCCGCTCCAAAGAAATGACTCCAGAGCACTTAAAAACCCGCTTCCAACAAATGACCTCAAGGACATAAAACCCACTTCCAATGAAATGACTCCACTTAAAACCACTTAAAAAATGACTCCAGAGCACTTAAAAACCAAAGAAAATGACTCCAGAGCACTTAAAAACCTCTTCCAACGAAATGACTCCAGACCACTTAAAAACCCGCTTCCAACAAAATGACTCCAGAGCACTTAAAAACCCGCTTCCAACAAAATGACTCCAGACCACTTAAAAACCCGCCCAACGAAATGACACCAGAACACTTAAAAACCCGCTTCCAACAAAATGACTCCAGACCACTTAAAAACCCGCTTCCAACGAAATGACTCCAGACCACTTAAAAACCCGGTTCCAACAAAATGGACACCAGAATACTTAAAAACCCTTCCAAAGAAATGACTCCAGAGGACTTAAAAACCCGCCTCCAAAGAAATGACCTCAAGAGGACTTAAAAACCCGCTTCCAATGAAATGACTCCAGAGCACTTAAAAACCCGCTTCCAAAGAAATGACTCCAGAGCACTTAAAAACTCTTTCCAACGAAATGACTCAGAGCACTTAAAAACCACTTCCAATGAAATGACTCCAGAGCACTTAAAAACCCGCTTCAAACAAATGACTCCAGACCACTTAAAAACCCGCTGCTCCAACACTTAAAAACCGTGTCCAGAACACTTAAAAACCCTCTTCCAAAGAAATGAATCCAGAGGACTTAAAAACCGGCTTCCAACGAAATGTGTCCAGAGGACTTAAAAACCCAATTCCAACGAAATGACTCCAGAGCACTTAAAAACCAGCTTCCAACGAAATGACTCCAGACCACTTACAAACGCACTTCCAACAAAATGACTAGAGAACACTTAAAAACCCGCTTCCAACAAAATGACTCCAGAGTACTTAAAATCCTGATTCCAACAAATGACTCCAGAGCACTTAAAAATCCGCTTCCAAAGAAATGACTCCAGAGCACTTAAAAACCCGCTTCCAACCAAATGACTCAAGAGCACTTAAAACCCGTTTCCAACAAAATGACTCCAGAGCACTTAAAAATTGCTTCAAATGAAATGACTCCAGAGCAATTAAAATCCGCTTCAAACGAAAATGACTCAGAGCACTAAAAACCCGCTTCCAACGAAATGACTCCAGAGCACTTAAAAACCCGCTTCCAAAGAAATGACTCCAGAGCACTTAAAAACCTTCTTCCAAAGAAATGACTCCAGAGCACTTAAAAACCCGCTTCCAACGAAATGACTCAAGAGCACTTAAAAACCCGCTTCCAACAAAATGACTCCAGAGCACTTAAAAAATCAGCTTCCAAAGAAATGACTCCAGAGCACTTAAAAACCGCTTCCAACAAAATGACTCCAGAACACTTAAAAACCCGCTTCCAACAAAATGACTCCAGAGCACTTAAAAACCTGATTCCAACAAAATGACTCCAGAGCACTTAAAAACCTGCTTCCAACAAAATGACTCAAGAGCACTTAAAAACCCGCTTCCAACAAAAATGACTCCAGAGCACTTAAAAACCCACTTCCAACGAAATGCTTCCAGAGCACTTAAAAAACCCACTTCCAACGTAAATGACTCAAGACCACTTAAAAACCTGCTTCCAACAAAATGACTCCAGAGCACTTAAAAACCGGTTCCAACGACAGGACACCAGAACACTTAAAAACCCTCTTCCAAAGAAATGACTCCAGAGGACTTAAAAACCCGCTTCCAACAAAATGACTCCAGAGGACTTAAAAACCCAATGCCAAAGAAATGACTCCAGACCACTTAAAAACCGCTTCCAACGAAATGACTCCAGAGCACTTAAAACCCACCCAAATCTAAATGACCTCAGAGCACTTAAAAACCCCGCTTCAATGAAATGACACCAGAACACTTAAAAACCCACTTCCAACAAAATGACTCCAGACCACTTAAAAACCCGCTTCCAACGAAATGACTCCAGACCACTTAAAAACCCGGTTCCAACGACAGGGACACCAGAACACATTAAAAACCCTCTTCCAACAAAATGACTCCAGAGGACTTAAAAACCCGCTTCCAATGAAATGACTCCAGAGCACTTAAAAACCCGCTTCCAAAGAAATGACTCCAGAGCACTTAAAAACTCGCTTCCAAAGAAATGACTCCAGAGCACTTAAAAACTTGCTTCCAACTAAATGACCTCAGAGCACATAAAAACACACTTCCAATGAAATGACTCGAGAGCACTTAAAAACCCGCTTCCAAAGAAATGACTCCAGAGCACTTAAAAACTCTTTACCAACGAAATGACTCCAGAGCACCTCTTTCCAAAAAATGACTCCAGAGCCCTTAAAAACCCGCTTCCAAAAATGACTCCAGAGCACTTAAAAACCCGCTTCCAAATGAAATGACTCCAGACCACTTAAAAACCCGCTTCCAACGAAATGACTCCAGACCACTTAAAAACCCGGTTCCAACGACAGGACACCAGAACACTTAAAAACCCTCTTCCAAAGAATTGAATCCAGAGGACTTAAAATCCCGCATCCAACAAAATGTGTCCAGAGGACTTAAAAACCCGATTCCAACGAAATGACTCCAGAGAACTTAAAAACCCGCTTCCAAAGAAATGACTCCAGACCACTTAAAAACTTGCTTCCAACAGAAATGACTAGAGAGCACATAAAAACCCGCTTCCAACAAAATGACTCAGAGAGCACTTAAAAACCCGCTTCCAAAGAAATGACTCCAGAGCACTTAAAAACCTGATTCCAACGAAATGACTCAGAGCACTTAAAAACCCGCTTCCAACAAAATGACTCCAGAGCACTTAAAAACCGCTTCCAAAGAAATGACTCCAGAGCACTTAAAACCCAATTGCAAAAATGACTCCAGAGCACTTAAAAACCCGCTTCAAAGAAATGACTCCAGACCACTTAAAAACGGGCTTCCAACAAAATGACTAGAGAACACTTAAAAACAAAATGACTCCAGAGTACTTAAAATCCTCCAACAAAATGACTCCAGAGCACTTAAAAATCCTGATTCCAAAGAAATGACTCAAATGACTTAAAAACCAGAACCAAATGACTCAAAAGCACTTAAAACCCGCTTTCCAAAGAAATGACTCCAGAGCACTTAAAAACCCGCTTCCAAAGAAATGACTCCAGAGCACTTAAAAACCCGCTTCCAAAAAATGACTCCAGAGCACTTAAAAACCCGCTAAAAAAATGACTCCAGAGCACTTAAAAACCCACTTCCAATGAAATGACTCCAGAGCAGTTAAAATCCTGCTTCCAACGAAATGACTCCAGAGCACTAAAAAACCCACTTCCAAAGAAATGACTCCAGAGTACTTAAAAACCCGGTTCCAACGCCAGGCCACCAGAACAATTACAAACCCTCTTCCAACAAAATGACTCCAGAGTACTTAAAATCCCGATTCCAACGAAATGACTCCAGAGCACTTACAACCCCGCTTCCACCGAAATGAGTCCACACACTTAAAAGCCCTCTCCTAATGAAATGCCTCTAGAGCACTTAAAAACCCGATTCCAACAAACTGAATCAAGTGCTCTTAAAAACCTGATTCGAACGAAATGACCTCAGAGCACATAAAAAACCACTTCCAATGAAATGACTCCAGAGAAGTTAAAAACCCGGTTCCAACGACAGGACACCAGAAACTTAAAAAACTTCTTCCAACGAAATGACTCTAGAGCACTTAAAATCAAGCTTCAAAGGAAATGACTCCAGAGCACTTACAAACACACTTCCAACAAAATGACTCCACAGCACTTATAAACCTGCTTCCAACAAAATGACTCCAGACAACTTCAAATCAAGAATCCAAGGAAATGACTCCAGAGCACTTACAAACACACTTCCAACAAAATGACTCCACTACACTTAAAAACCCGCTTCCACCAAAATGACTCCAGAGTACTTAAAATCCTGATTCCAACGAAATGACTCAAGAGCAAATAAAAACAGGCTTCCAAAGAATTGACTCAAGAGCAATTAAAAACCCTCTTCCAACAAAATGACTTGAGAGCAATTAAAAACCTGCTTCCAACGAAATGAATCCAGAGCACTTAAAAACCCACTTCCAAAGAAATGACTCCAGAGCACTTAAAAACCCGCGTCCAACGAAATGACTCCAGTTCAATTACTAACCCGCTTCCAACGAGAAGACTCCAGAACACTTAAACCCCTCTTGCAATGACATGACTCCAGAGCTCTTAAAAACCTGCGTCCAACGAAATGACTCCAGTTCAATTACTAACCCGCTTCCAACGAGAAGACTCCAGAACACTTAAACCCCGCTTGCAACGACATGACTGCAGAGCTCTTAAAATCCTGCTTCCAACCAAATGAGTTCAGAGTACTTAAAAATCAGCTTCCAAAGAAATGACTCAACAGCACTTAAAAACCCGCTTCCAACGAAATGACTCCAGAGCACTTACAAAACCGCATCCAACAAAATGACTCCAGAGCAATTAAAAACTTGCTTCTAAGGAAATGACTCCACAGCACTTAAAAACCTGCTTCTAAGGAAATGACTACAGAGCACTTAAAAACCTGATTCCAATGAAATGACTCCAGAGCAGTTAAAATCCTGCTTCCAACGAAATGACTCCAGAGCAGTTAAAAACCCACTTCCAACGTAATGACTCCAGAGCACTTAAAAACCCGGTTCCAACGAAAGGCCACCAGAACAATTAAAAACCCTCTTCCAACAAAATGACTCCAGAGTACCTAAAATCCCGATTCCAACGAAATGACTCCAGAGCACGTAAAAACCCGCTTCCAAAGAAATGACTCCAGAGCACTTAAAAACCCGCTTCCAACGAAATGACCTCAAGGACATAAAAACCCACTTCCAATGAAATGACTCGAGAGCACTTAAAAACCCGCTTCCAAAGAAATGACTCCAGAGCACTTAAAAACTCTCTTCCCACGAAATGACTCCAGACCACTTAAAAACCCGCGTCCAACGAAATGTGTCCAGAGCACTTAAAAACCCGCTTCCAACAAAATGACTCCAGACCACTTAAAAACCCGCTTCCAACGAAATGACTCCAGACCAGTTAAAAACCCGGTTCCAACGACAGGACACCAGAACACTTAAAAACCCTCTTCCAAAGAAATGAATCCAGAGGACATAAAAACCCGCTTCCAACGAAATGTGTCCAGAGGATTTAAAAACCCGCTTCCAACGAAATGTGTCCAGAGTACTTAAAAATCCGCTTCCAAAGAAATGACTCCAGAGCACTTAAAAACTCGCTTCCAACGAAATGACCTCAGAGCACATAAAAACCCACTTCCAATGAAATGACTCGAGAGCACTTAAAAACCCGATTCAAACGAAATGACTCCAGAGCACTTAAAAACCCGCTTCCAACGAAATGTGTCCAGAGCACTTAAAAACCCACTTCCAACGAAATGATTCCAGACCACTTAAAAACCCGGTTCCAACGACAGGACACCAGAACACTTAAAAACCCTCTTCCAAAGAAATGAATCCAGAGGACTTAAAAACCCGCTTCCAACGAAATGTGTCCAGAGGACTTAAAAACCCAATTCCAAAGAAATGACTACAGAGCACTTAAAAACCAGCTTCCAACGAAATGACTCCAGACCACTTACAAACGCGCTTCCAACAAAATGACTAGAGAACACTTAAAAACCAGCTTCCAACAAAATGACTCCAGAGTACTTAAAATCCTGATTCCAACGAAATGACTCCACAGCACTTAAAAATCCGCTTCCAAAGAAATGACTCCAGAGCACTTAAAAACCCTCTTCCAACCAAATGACTCAAGAGCACTTAAAAACCCGTTTCCAACAAAATGACTCCAGAGCACTTAAAAAATTGCTTCCAATGAAATGACTCCAGAGCAGTTAAAATCCTGCTTCCAACGAAATGACTCCAGAGCACTAAAAAACCCGCTTCCAACGAAATGACTCCAGAGCACTTAAAAACATTCTTCTAAAGAAATGACTCCAGAGCACTTAAAAACCCGTTTCCAACGAAGTGCTTCCAGAGCACTTAAAAACCTGCTTCCAACGTAATGACTCCAGAGCAGTTAAAAATCCGCTTCCAACAAAATGACTCAGAGCACTTAAAAATCAGCTTCCAAAGAAAAAATGACTCCAGAGCACTTAAAAACCCGCTTCCATCGAAATGTGTCCAGAGCACTTAAAAACCGCTTCCAACGAAATGACTCCAGACCACGTAAAAACCCGCTTCCAAAGAAATGACCTCAGACCACGTAAAAACCCGGTTCCAACGACAGGACACCAGAACACTTAAAAACCCTCTTCCAAAGAAATGAATCCAGAGGACTTAAATACCCGCTTCCAACGAAATGTGTCCAGAGGACTTAAAAACCCAATGCCAACAAAATGACTCCAGACCACTTAAAAACCCAATTCCAACGAAATGACTCCAGACCACTTAAAAACCCACTTCCAACGAAATGACTCCAGAGCACTTAAAAACCGGTTCCAACGACAGGCCACCAGAACAATTAAAAACCCTCTTCCAACAAAATGACTCCAGAGTAATTAAAATCCCGATTCCAATGAAATGACTAGAGAGCACTTAAAAACCCGCTTCCAAAGAAATGACTCCCGAGCACTTAAAAACTCTCTTCCAACGAAATGACTCCAGAGCACTTAAAAACCCGCGTCCAACGAAATGTGTCCAGAGCACTTAAAAACCCACTTCCAACGAAATGACTCCAGACCACTTAAAAACCTGCTTCCAACGAAATGACGCCAGACCACTTAAAAACCCGGGTCCAACGACGGGACACCAGAACACATAAAAACCCTCTTCCAAAGAAATGAATCCAGAGGACTTAAAAACCCGCTTCCAACGAAATGTGTCCAGAGGACTTAAAAACCTGCTTCCAACGAAATGACTCCAGAGCACTTAAAAACCCGCTTCCAAAGAAATGACTCCAGAGCACTTAAAAACTTGCTTCCAACTAAATGACCTCAGAGCACATAAAAACCCACTTCCAATGAAATGACTTGAGAGCACTTAAAAATCCGCTTCCAAAGAAATGACTCCAGAGCACTTAAAAACTCTTTACCAACGAAATGACTCCAGAGCACTTAAAAACCCGCTTCCAACGAAATCTGTCCAGAGCACTTAAAAACCCGCTTCCAACGAAATGACTCCAGACCACTGAAAAACCCGCTTCCAACGAAATGACTCCAGACCACTTAAAAACCCGGTTCCAACGTCAGGACACCAGAACACTTAAAAACCCTCTTCCAAAGAAATGAATCCAGAGGACTTAAAAACCTGCTTCCAACGAAATGTGTCCAGAGGACTTAAAATCCTGATTCCAACGAAATGACTCCAGAGCACTTACAAACGCTGCTTCCAACAGAATGACTAGAGAACACCCTTAGAAAACGAAATGACTTCCAACAAAATGACTACAGAAATGTACTTAAAAACCTGCTTCCAACGAAATGACCAAATCCTGATTCCAATGAAAAATGACTCCAGAGCACTTAAAAACCCGCTTCCAACGAAATGACTCCAGAGCACTTAAAAAACCGCTTCCAAAGAAATGACTCCAGAGCACTTAAAAACCCGCTTCCAACCAAATGACTCAAGAGCACTTAAAAACCCATTTCCAACAAAATGACACTTAAAAACCAGAGACACTTAAAAACCACTTCCAAAGAAATGACTCCAGAGCACTTAAAAACTCGCTTCCAATGAAGTGCTTCCAGAGCACTTAAAAACCCGCTTCCAACGTAATGACTCCAGAGCACTTAAAAGCCCGGTTCCAACGACAGGCCACCAGAACAATTACAAACTCTCTTCCAACAAAATGACTCCAGAGCACTTACAACCCCGCTTCCACCGAAATGAGTCCAGACACTTAAAAACCCGGTCCTAAAGAAATGCCTCTAGAGCACTTAAAAACCCGATTCCAACAAAATGAATCAAGTGCTCTTAAAAACCCAATTCGAACGAAATGACCTCAGAGCACATAAAAAACCACTTCCAACGAAATGACTCCAGAGCACTTAAAAACTCGCTTCCAATGGAAGACTCCAGAACACTTAAAAACCACTTCCAAGAAAATGACCTCAGAGCACATAAAAACCCTCTTCCAATGAAATGCCTCCAGAGCATTTAAAAACTCTCTTCCAACGAAATGACTGCAGAGAACTTAAAAACCTCATTCCAACGAAATGACTCCAGAGAACTTAAAAACCTCCTTCCAACGAAATGACTCCAGAGCACTTAAAAACCCGGTTCCAACGACAGGACACCAGAACACTTAAAAAGCCTCTTCCAAAGAAATGAATCGAGACAACTTAAAAACCTCCTTCCAACGAAATGACTCCAGAGCATTTAAAAACCGGCTTCCAACGAAAAGACTCCAGAGCACTTAAAAACCCGGTTCCAACGACAGGACACCAGAACACTTAAAAAGCCGCTTTCAAAGAAATGAATCCAGACAACTTAAAAACCCCCTTCCAACGAAATGACTCCAGAGCACTTAAAAACCTGCTTCCAACGAAATGCTTCCAGAGAACTTAAAAACCTCCTTCCAACGAAATGACTCCAGAGCACTTAAAAACCCGCTTCCAACGAAAAGACTCCAGACCAATTACAAACCCGCTTCCAACAAAATGAATAGAGAGCACTTAAAAACCCGCCTTCAACAAAATGAGTCCAGAGCACTTAAACACCAGCTTCCAACCAAATGACTCAAGAGCAATTAAAAACAGGCTTCCAAAGAAATGACTCCAGAGCCCTTAAAAACCGTTTCCAACGAAATGACTCCAGAGCACTTAAAAAACCACTTCCAACGAATTGACTACAGAGCACTCAAAAATCCGCTTCCAAAGAAATGACTCCAGAGCACTTAAAAATCCGCTTCCAAAGAAATGACTCCAGACCACTTAAAAGCCCGCTTCCAACGAAATGACTCCAGAGCACTTAAAAACCCGGTTCCAACGACAGGCCACCAGAACAATTAAAAACCCTCTTCCAACAAAATGACTCCAGAGTACTTAAAATCCCGATTCCAACGAAATGACTCCAGAGCACTTAAAAACCCACTTCCAAAGAAATGACTCCAGAGCACTTAAAATCCCGCTCCCAACGAAATGACCTCAGAGGACATAAAAACCCACTTCCAATGAAATGACTCGAGAGCACTTAAAAACCCGCTTCCAAAGAAATGACTCCAGAGCACTTAAAAACTCTTTACCAACGAAATGACTCCAGAGCAGTTAAAAACCCGCTTCCAACAAAATCTGTCCAGAGCACTTAAAAACCCGCTTCCAACGAAATGACTCCAGACCACTTAAAAACCCGCTTCCAACGAAATGACTCCAGACCACTTAAAAACCTGGTTCCGACAGGACACCAGAACACTTAAAAACCATCTTCCAAAGAAATGAATCCAGAGGACTTAAAAACCCGCTTCCAACGAAATTTGTCCAGAGGACTTAAAAACCCAAATCCAACGAAATGACTCCAGACCACTTAAAAACCCGCTTCCAACGAAATGACTCCAGATCACTTAAAAACGCGCTTCCAACAGAATGACTAGAGAACACTTAAAAACTCGCTTCCAACAAAATGACTCCAGAGTACTTAAAATCCTGATTCCAACGAAATGACTCCAGAGCACTTAAAAACCAGCTTCCAACGAAATGACTCCAGAGCAATTAAAAACCCATTTCCAACAAAATGACTCCAGAGCACTTAAAAACCTGCTTCCAATGAAATGACTCCACAGCAGTTAAAATCCTGCTTCCAACAAAATGACTCCAGAGGACTAAAAAACCCACTTCCAAAGAAATGACTCCAGAGCACTTAAAAACCCGCTTATAAAGAAATGACTCCAGAGCACTTAAAAACCTGCTTCCAACGTAATGACTCCAGAGCAGTTAAAAATCTGCTTCCAACGAAATGACTCCAGAGCACTTAAAAACTCTCTTCCAACGAAATGACTCCAGAGCATGTAAAAACCTGCTTCCAACGAAATGTGTCCAGAGCACTTAAAAACCCGCTTCCAACGAAATGACTCCAGACCACTTAAAAACCCGGTTCCAACGACAGGACACCAGAACACTTAAAAACCCTATTCCGTGATTTCTTGGATGGTTTGTGTTTGGGGTTTTTCTGATTTTATTTTTGCTTTGAGGGAAGTATCAATTTCTGTGAGTGTATCTTCAGCACCTGAGATTCTCTCTTCCATCTCTTGAATTCTATTAGTGATGCTTACCTTTGAGATTCCTTCTCTTTTCTCTAAGTTCTTCAGTTCCAGGGTTTTCTCAGTTTGTGTTTTTTTTATTGATTCTAATTCTGTTTTCATGTCTTGCAACATTTCCTTCATCTGTTTGAGTGTGGATTCCTGTGTCTCCAAGATGGACTGTATTTTTTGTTTGTTTCCAGAGCTCTTAGTGCCTCTGCTTCTGCCTCCAATTGTTTGGCTCTATTTGCATGTATTTCTTTAAGAGCTTCTTCGTTCACCTCGTTTGTCTTTGTTTCTATTTGGGAGGCCAAATCGTTAATGACTCATTTTTTTAAATCCTCTTTAACTGTTTGAATCTCTATGACTATTTCTCTGAGAGATTTGTTTGTTTCTCTTTATGTGCCTCAAATAACTGGATAATCATAGCTTTAAAATCATTTTCTTTTTCTGTTTCTGCTGAGTTGGAGTGTCCAATAATTTTGGAGGTTGCCGGTGAAGCCATGATATCATGAATTGCGTTGGAGACAACTTCCTGAACAGAACTCCAACAGCACAGGCTTTAAGAGCAACAATCAATAAATGGGACCTCATGAAACTGAAAAGCTTCTGTAAAGCAAAGGACACCGTCATCAAAACAAAACGACTGCCTACAGATTGGGAAAGAATCTTCACCAACCCTCTATCTGACAGAGGGCTAATATCCAGTATATATAAAGAACTAAAGAAGCTGAAAAGCAGCAAAACAAGTAAACAAATTAAAAAATGGGGAACGGAGCTAAACAGAGAATTCTCTGTAGAGGAATATAGAATGGCAGAGAAACACTTAAAGAAATGCTCAACGAGCATTAGCCATTAGGGAAATGCAAATCAAAACGACCTAAGATTTCACCTTACACCCATCAGAATGGCCAAGATGAAAAACACAAATGACAACACATGTTGGAGAGGTTGTGGAGAAAGGGGAACCCTCCTCCATTGCTGGTGGGAATGTAATCTGGTACAACCACTTTGGAAATCCAATCTGAAATGACTCAGACAATTAGGAATAGCGCTTCCTCAAGATCCAGCTATACCACTGCTAGGCATATACCCAAAGTTTGCTCAAGTACACAATAAGGACATTTGCTCAACCATGTTTGTAGCAGCTTTATTTGTAATAGCCAGAACCTGGAAACAACCCAGATGTCCATCAACGGAGGAATGGATACAGAAATTGTGGTATTTCTACACAATGGAATACTACTCAGCAATCAAAAAGGAGGAAATCATGAAATTTGCAGGCAAATGGTGGGATCTAGAAAAGATCATTCTGAGTGAAGTATCCCAGAGGGAGAAAGACAAACATGGAATATACTCACTTATATAGACCTGAAAGATAGGATAAACATAATGAAATCTAAAGAAGATAATCAAGAAAGCAGACATGGGGTATGACGATCCTCATTTAGAAAGACAAATGGGATGTGCATTGAACGTATGGCGGAGTCTACACTTAAAAAGCATCTGAAAGACTCTACCTAGCAGTGCTCCAAAATAGATACTAAGACTCACAACCAAACCTTCGCAAAGTGCAGGGAATCATATGAAAGAAGGGGAGTTTGATGTGGAGAGGATAGGAACTCTAAAAAGGACCAAACATATCTGGGCACAGGGTCTTTTCTGAGATGGACACTCAACCAAAGTCCATGAAGGATAAAATCTAGAACCTCTGCTCAGATGTGACCCAGATAGCTCAGTAATCAATTGGTTTCCCACAGTAAGGGGAACAAGGACTATTTCTAACATGAACTAAATGACTGGCTCTTTGACCTCCCAACCTCCCAAGGGAGGAGCAGTACTGCTAGGCCACAGAGGAGGACTTTGCAGCCAGTCCGAAAATACCTGACAAAAAACCTTCATATGAAAGGGAGGAGGTCCTCCCTATTAGTGGACTTGGAAAGGGACAGGAGGAGATAAGGGAGGGAGGGTGGGATTGGGGAGGGAATGAGGGATACAGCTGGGATACAGAATTAACAAAAAATGTAACTAATGAGAAAAATAAAATTATGGAAAAAAAAAAAAAAAAAAACCCTATTCAAAGAAATGAATCCAGAGGACTTAAAAACCCTATTCCAACGAAATGACTCCAGACCACTTAAAAACCCACTTCCAACGAAATGACTCCAGACCACTTACAAACGCGCTTCCAACAGAATGACTAGAGAACACTTAAAAACCCGCTTCCAACAAAATGACTCCAGAGTACTTAAAATCCTGATTCCAATGAAATGACTCCAGAGCACTTAAAAACCAGCTTCCAACGAAATGACTCCAGAGCAATTAAAAACCCGCTTCCAAAGAAATGACTCCAGAGCACTTAAAAAAGCAATTCCAACTTAATGACTCCAGACCACTTAAAAACTCACTTCCAACGAAATGACTCCAGACCACTTACAAACGGACTTCCAACAAAATGACTAGAGAACACTTAAAAACCCGCTTCCAACAAAATGACTCCAGAGTACTTAAAATCCTGATTCCAACGAAATGACTCCAGATCACTTAAAAACCCGCTTCCAACCAAATGACTCAAGAGCACTTAAAAACCCGTTTCCAACAAATTGACTCCAGAGCACTTAAAAACCTGCTTCCAATGAAAGGACTCCAGAGCACTTAAAATCCTGCTTCCAACGAAATGACTCTAGAGCACTAAAAAACCCACTTCCAAAGAAATGACTCCAGAGCACTTAAAAACCTGCTTCCAACGATATGACTCCAGAGCACTTAAAACACCACTTCTAAAGAAATGACTCCAGAGCACTTAAAAACCTGCTTCCAATGTAAGGACTCCAGACCACTTAAAAACCCGGTTCCAACGACAGGACACCAGAACACTTAAAAACCCTCTTCCAAAGAAATGAATCCAGAGGACTTCAAAACCCTCTTCCAACGAAATGTGTCCAGAGGACTTAAAAACCCAATTCCAACAAAATGACTCCAGACCACTTAGAAACGCGCTTCCAACAGAATGACTAGAGAACACTTAAAAACCCGCTTCCAACAAAATGACTTCAGAGTAATTAAAATTCTGATTCCAACGAAATGACTCCAGAGCACTTAAAAACCAGCTTCCAACGAAATGACTCCAAAGCAATTAAAAACCCGCTTCCAAAGAAATGACTCCAGAGCACTTAAAAACCCAATTCCAACGAAATGACTGCAGACCACTTAAAAACCTGCTTCCAACGAAATGACTCCAGACCACTTACAAACGCGCTTCCAACAAAATGACTAGAGAACACTTAAAAACCCGCTTCCAACAAAATGACTCCAGAGTGCTTAAAATCCTGATTCCAACGAAATGACTCCAGAGCACTTAAAAACCCGCTTCCAACCAAATGACTCAAGAGCACATAAAAACCCGTTTCCAACAAAATGACTCCAGAGCAGTTAAAAACCTGCTTCCAATGAAATGACTCCAGAGCAGTTAAAATCCTGCTTCCAACGAAATGACTCCAGAGCACTAAAAAACCCACTTCCAAAGAAATGACTCCAGAGCACTTAAAAACCCGCTTCCAACGAAATGACTCCAGAGCACTTAAAACACCACTTCTAAAGAAATGACTCCAGAGCACTTAAAAACCTGCTTCCAACGTAAGGACTCCAGACCACTTAAAAACCCGGTTCCAACGACAGGACACCAGAACACTTAAAAACCCTCTTCCAAAGAAATGAATCCAGAGGACTTAAAAACCCGCTTCCAACGAAATGACTCCAGACCACTTACAAACGCGCTTCCAACAGAATGACTAGAGAACACTTAAAAACCCGCTTCCAACAAAATGACTCCAGAGTACTTAAAATCCTGATTCCAACGAAATGACTCCAGAGCACTTAAAAACCTGCATCCAATGCAATGACTCTAGAGAATTTAAAAACTCTCTTCCAACGAAATGACTCCAGAGAACTTAAAAACCTCCTTCCAACGAAATGACTCCAGAGCACTTGAAAACCCGCTTCCATTGAAATGACTCCAGAGCACTTAAAAACCCACTTCTAAAGAAATGACTCTAGAGCACTTAAAAACCCGCTTCCAACGAAGTGCTTCCAGAGCATTTGAAAACCCGCTTCCAACGTAATGACTCCAGAGCAGTTAAAAACCCGCTTCCAATGAAATGACTCCAGAGCACTTAAAAACCCGGTTCGAACGACAGGCCACAAGAACAATTACAAACCCTCTTCCAACGAAATGACTCCAGAGAACTTAAAAACCTCCTTCCAACGAAATGACTCCAGAGCACTTGAAAACCGGCTTCCAACGAAATGACTCCAGAGCACTTAAAAACCCGGTTCCAACGACAGGACACCAGAACACTTAAAAAGCCTCTTTCAAACAAATGAATCCAGACAACTTAAAAACCCCCTTCCAACGAAATGACTCCAGAGCACTTAAAAACCCGCTTCCAACGAAAAGACTCCAGACCAATTACAAACCCGCTTCCAACAAAATGAATAGAGAGCACTTAAATACCCGCCTTCAACAAAATGAGTCCAGAGAACTTAACCACCAGCTTCCAACCAAATGACTCAAGAGCAATTAAAAACAGGCTTCCAAAGAAATGACTCCAGAGCCCTTAAAAAACCGTTTCCAACGAAATGATTCCAGAGCACTTAAAAAACCACTTCCAACGAAATGACTCCAGAGCACTCAAAAATTCGCTTCCAAAGAAATGACTCCAGAGTACTTAAAAATCCGCTTCCAACGAAATGACTCCTGAGCACTTAAAAGCCCTCTTCCAACGAAATGAATCCAGAGCACTTAAAAACCCGGTTCCAACGACAGGCCACCAGAACAATTAAAAACCCTCTTCCAACAAAATGACTCCAGAGTACTTAAAATCCCGATTCCAACAAAATGACTCCAGAACACTTAAAAACCCACTTCCAAAGAAATGACTCCAGAGCACTTAAAAACTCGCTTCCAACAAAATCACTCCAGAGTACTTAAAATCCTGATTCCAATGAAATGACTCCAGACCACTTACAAACGGGCTTCCAACAAAATGACTAGAGAACACTTAAAAACCCGCTTCCAACAAAATGACTCCAGAGTACTTAAAATCCTGATTCCAACGAAATGACTCCAGAGCACTTAAAAATCCGCTTCCAAAGAAATGACTCCAGAGCACTTAAAAACCCGCTTCCAACCAAATGACTCAAGAGCACTTAAAAACCCGTTTCCAACAAAATGACTCCAGAGCACTTAAAAACCTGCTTCCAATGAAATGACTCCAGAGCAGTTAAAATCCTGCTTCCAACGAAATGACTCCAGAGCAATAAAAAACCCACTTCCAAAGAAATGACTCCAGAGCACTTAAAAACCCGCTTCCAACCAAATGACTCCAGAGCACTTAAAAACCCGTTTCCAACCAAATGACTCCAGAGCACTTAAAAACCCACTTCTAAAGAAATGACTCCAGAGCAGTTAAAAACCGGCTTCCAACGTAATGACTCCAGAGCACTTAAAAATCCGGTTCCAACGACAGGCCATCAGAACAATTACAAACCCTCTTCCAACAAAATGACTTCAGAGTACTTAAAATCCCGATTCCAATGGAATGACTCCAGAGCACTTAAAACCCCGCTAACACCGAAATGAGTCCAGACACTTAAAAACCCGCTTCTAACGAAATGCCTCTAGAGCACTTAAAAACCCGATTCCAACGAAATGAATCAAGTGCTCTTAAAAACCCGATTCGAACGAAATGACCTCAGAGAACATAAAAACCCACTTCCAACGAAATGACTCCATAGCACTTAAAATAATGCTTCCAACGAAATGACTCCAGAGCACTTACAAACCCGCTTCCAACGAAATGACTCAAGAGCACATAAAAACGCACTTCCAACGAAATGACTCCAGAGCTTGTAAACAACATCTTCCAACGAAATAACTCCAGAGCACTTAAAACCCGGTTCAAACGACAGGACACCAGAACACTTAAAAAACTTCTTTCAACAAAATGACTCCAGAGCACTTAAAATTAAGCTTCCAAGGAAATGACTCCAGAGCACTTACAAACACACTTCCAACAAAATGACTCCAGAGCACTTAAAAACCTGCTTCCGACGAAAAGACTCCAGCGTATTTAAAAACCCGCTTCCAACGAAAAGACTCCAGAACACTTAAAAAACTTCTTCCAACGAAATGACTCTAGAGCACTTAAAATCAAGCTTCCAAGGAAATGACTCCAGAGCACTTACAAACCCGCTTCCATCGAAATGACTCCAGAGCACTTAAAAACCTGCTTCCAACGAAAAGACTCCAGAACACTTAATAACCCACTTCCAACGAAATGACTCAAGAGCAATTAAAAACAGGCTTCCAAAGAATTGACTCAAGAGCAATTAAAAACCCTCTTCCAACAAAATGACTTTAGAGCAATTAAAAACCCGCTTCCAACGAAAAGACTCCAGAGCACTTAAAAACCGGCTTCCAACGAAATGAGTCCAGAGCACTTAAAAACCCGGTTCCAACGACAGGACACCAGAACACTTAAAAAGCCTCTTCCAAAGAAATGAATCCAGACAACTTAAAAAACCCCTTCCAACGAAATGACTCCAGACCACTTAAAAACCGGCTTCCAACGAAATGACTCAAGAGCAATTAAAAACCCGCTTCCAACGAAATGCTTCCAGAGTACTTACAAACCTGCTTCCAACGAAATGACTCCAGAGCACTTAAAAACCCGCTTCCAACGAAATGACCCCAGAGCACATAAAAACGCACTTGCAACAAAATGACTCGAGAGCACTTAAAAACCTGCTTCCAAAGAAATGACACCAGATCACTTAAAAACCTGCTTCCAAAGAAATGACTCCACAGCACTTAAAATACCACTTCCATCGAAATGACTCCAGAGCACTTAAAAACCTGCTTCCAAAGAAATGACTCCAGAGCACTTAAAAATCCGCTTCCAACGAAATACTTCCAGAGTACTTTCAAACCTGCTTCCAACTAAATGACACCAGATCACTAAAAAACCTGCTTCCAAAGAAATGCTTCCAGAGCACTTAAAGACCCGCTTCCAACGAAATGACTCCAGAAGATTTAAAAACCCGCCTCCAACGAAAAGACTCCAGACCAATTATAAACCTGCTTCCAACAAAATGACTAGAGAGCACTTAAAAACCCGCCTTCAACAAAATGAGTCCAGAGCACTTAAACACCAGCTTCCAACCAATGACTCAAGAGCAATTAAAAACAGGCTTCCAAAGAAATGACTCTAGAGCCCTTAAAAAACCGGTTCCAACGAAATGACTGAAGAGCAATTGAAAACCCGTTTCCAACGAAATGACTCTAGAGCACTTAAAAAACCACTTCCAATGAAATGACTCCAGAGCACTTAAAAATCCGCTTCCAAAGAAATGACTCCAGAGCACTTAAAAACCCGCTTCCAACGAAATGACTCCAGAGCACTTAAAAACCCGGTTCCATCGACAGGCCACCAGAACAATTAAATATCCTCTTCCAACGAAATGACTCCAGAGTACTTAAAATGCCGATTTCAACGAAATGATTCCAGAGTACTTAAAAACCCGCTTCCAAAGAAATGACTCCAGAGCACTTAAAAACCCGCTCGCAACGAAATGACCTCAGAGGACATAAAAACCCACTTCCAATGAAATGACTCGAGAGCACTTAAAAACCCGCTTCCAACAAAATGTGTCCAGAGCACTTAAAAACCCGCTTCCAACAAAATGACTCCAGATCACTTAAAAACCTGCTTCCAACGAAATGACTCCAGACCACTTAAAAGCCCGGTTCCAACGACAGGACACCAGAACACTAAAAAACCCTCTTCCAAAGAAATGAATCCAGAGGACTTAAAAACCCGCTTCCAACGAAATGTGTCCAGAGGACTTAAAAACCCAATTCCAACGAAATGACTCCAGACCACTTAAAAACCCGCTTCCAACGAAATGACCCCAGACCACTTACAAACGCGCTTCCAACAGAATGACTAGAGAACACTTAAAAACCCGCTTCCAATAAAATGACTCCAGAGTACTTAAAATCCTGATTCCAACGAAATGACTCCAGAGCACTTAAAAACCCGCTTCCAACGAAATGACTCCAGACCACTTACAAACAGGCTTCCAACAAAATGACAGAGAACACTTAAAAACCCGCTTCCAACAAAATGACTCAAGAGCACTTAAAAACACGTTTCCAAAAAAATGACTCCAGAGAACTTAAAAACCCGCTTCCAACGAAGTGCTTCCAGAGCAGTTAAAAACCCGCTTACAACGAAATGACTCCAGAGCACTTACAACCACGCTTCCACAGAAATGAGTACAGACACTTAAAAACCCGCTCCTAACGAAATGCCTCTAGAGCACTTAAAAACCCGATTCCAATGAAATGTATCAAGTGCTCTTAAAAACCCGATTCGAACGAAATGACCTCAGAGCACATAAAAAACCACTTCCAACGAAATGACTCCAGAGCACTTAAAAACTCGCTTCCAACAGAAAGACTCCAGAACACTTAAATAACCACTTCCAACAAAATGACCTCAGAGCACATAAAAACCCGCTTCCAATGAAATGACTCCAGAGCATTTAAAAACTCTCTTCCAACGAAATGACTCCAGAGAACTTAAAAACCTCCTTCCAACGAAATGACTCCAGAGCACTTAAAAACCCGGTTCCAACGACAGGACACCAGAACACTTAAAAAGCCTCTTCCAAAGAAATGAATCGAGACAACTTAAAAACCTCCTTCCAACGAAATGACTCCAGAGCATTTAAAAACCGGCTTCCAACGAAAAGACTCCAGAGCACTTAAAAACCCGGTTCCAACGACAGGACACCAGAACACTTAAAAAGCCTCTTCCAAAGAAATGAATCGAGACAACTTAAAAACCCCCTTCCAACGAAATGACTCCAGAGCACTTAAAAACCGGCTTCCAACGAAATGACTCAAGAGCAATTAAAAACCCGCTTGCAACGAAATGCTTCCAGAGTACTTACAAACCTGCTTCCAACGAAATGACTCCAGAGCACTTAAAAACCCGCTTCCAACGAAATGATCCCAGAGCACATAAAAACGCACTTCCAACGAAATGACTCGAGAGCACTTAAAAACCTGCTTCCAAAGAAATGACACCAGATCACTTAAAAACCTGCTTCCAAAGAAATGACTCCAGAGCACTTAAAATACCACTTCCATCGAAATGATTCCAGAGCACTTAAAAACCTGCTTCCAAAGAAATGACTCCAGAGCACTTAAAAATCCGCTTCCAACGAAATACTTCCAGAGTACTTTCAAACCTGCTTCCAACTAAATGACTCCAGAGCTCTTAAAAACCCGATTCCAACAAAATGACTGCAGAGCACTTAAAATACCGCTTAAAACGAAATGACTCTAGAGCACTTATAATCCCGCTTCCAACGAAATGACTCCAGAGCATGTAAAAAACAGCTTCCAACGAAATGACTCCAGAGCACTTAAAACCCTCTTCCAAACAAATGACCTCAGAGCACATAAAAACCCACTTCCAACGAAATGACTCGAGAGCACTTAAAAACCTGCTTCCAAAGAAATGACTCCAGAGCACTTAAAAATTCTCTTCCAACGAAATGACTCCAGAGCACTTAAAAACCGGCTTCCAACGAAATGACTCCAGAGCACTTAAAAACCCGCTTCCAACGAAATGTGTCCAGAGCACTTAAAAACCCGCTTCCAACGAAATGACTCAAGAGCAATTAAAAACCTGTTTCCAACGAAATGACTCCAGAGCAATTAAAAACCTGTTTCCAACGAAATGACTCCAGAGAGCTTAAAAACCCACTTCCAAAGAAATGATTCCAGAGCACTTAAAAACCTGCTTCCAATGAAATGAATCCAGAGCACTGAAAATCCCGCTTCTATCGAAATGACTCCAGAGCACTTAAAAACCTGCTTCCCAAGAAATGCTTCCAGAGCACTTAAAAACCAGCTTCCAACGAAATGCTTCCAGAGTACTTAGAAATCTGCTTCCAACGAAATGACCTCAGAGCACATAAAAACCCACTTCCAACAAAATGACCCCAGAGCACATAAAACGCACTTCCAACTAAAATGACTCGAGAGCACTTAAAAAACCTGCTTCCAAAGAAATGACACTAGATTACTTAAAAACCTGCTTCCAAAGAAATGACACCAGAGCACTTAAAATCCCGCCTAACGAAATGATTCCAGAGCATGTAAAAACAGCTTCCAACGAAATGACTCAGAGCACTTAAAAATCCCGCTTCCTACGGAAGTGCTTCCAGAGCATGTAAAAACAACTTCCAAACGAAATGACTCCAGAGCACTTAAAAACCCCCTTCCAAACAAATGACCCTAGAACGCTTAAAAACCCTCTTCCAACGAAATGACTCCAGAGAACTTAAACTCCCGCTTCCAAAGAAATGAGTCCAGAGCACTTACAAACCCGCTTCCAACGAACGGACTCCAGAGCACTTATAATCCCGCCTAACAAAAATGACTCAGAGCATGTAAAAAACAGCTTCAACGAAATGACTCCAGAGCACTTAAAACCCCTTCCAACCAAATGACCTCAGAGCACATAAAACCCACTTCCAACGAAATGACTCAGAGAGCACTTAAAACCCGCTTCAAAGAAATGACACCAGAGCACTTAAAAACTCTCTTCCAACGAAATGACTCCAGAGCACTTAAAAACTGGTTTCCAACGACAGTACACCAGAACACTTAAAAATTCTCTTCCAACGAAATGACTCCAGAGCACTTAAAAACCCGGTTCCAACGACAGGACACCAGAATACTTAAAAAGCCTCTTCCAAAGAAATGAATCCAGAGGACTTACAAACCCGCTTCCATCGAACTGACTGCAGAGCACTTATAAACCTGCTTCCAATGAAATGACCCCAGAGCACTTAAAAACCGGTTTCCAATGACAGGATACCAGAACACTTAAAAATTCTCTTCCAACGAAATGACTCCAGAGCACTTAAAATCCTGCTTCCAACGAAATGTCTCCTGAGCATTTACAAACCTGCTTCCTAAGAAATGACTCCAGAGCATTTACAAACCCGCTTCCTAAGAAATGTCTCCAGAGCACTTAAAAACCCTCTTCCAACGAAATGCCTCCAGAGCAATTACAAAACTGCTTCCAAGAAAATGACTCCAGAGCACTTAAAAACCCGCTTCCAACAAAATGACTCCAGACCACTTAAAAACCCAGTTCCAACGACAGGACACCAGAACACTTAAAAACCCTCTTCCAAAGAAATGAATCCAGAGGACTTAAAAACCCGCATCCAATGAAATGTGTCCAGACGACTTAAAAACCCACTTCCAACGAAATGACCCAAGAGCAATTAAAAACCCGGTTCCAACGACAGGCCACCAGAACAATTAAATATCCTCTTCCAACGAAATGACTCCAGAGTACTTAAAATGCCGATTCCAACGAAATGACTCCAGAGTACTTAAAACCCGCTTCCAAAGAAATGACTCAGAGCACTTAAAACCCCGCAAGAACGAAATGACCTCAGAGGACATAAAACCCACTTCCAATGAAATGACTCGAGAGCACTTAAAAACCCGCTTCCAACGAAATGCGTCCAGAGCACTTAAAAACCCGCTTCCAACAAAATGACTCCAGATCACTTAAAAACCCGCTTCCAACGAAATGACTCCAGACCACTTAAAAGCCCGGTTCCAACGACAGGACACCAGAACACTAAAAAACCCTCTTCCAAAGAAATGAATCCAGAGGACTTAAAACCCGCTTCCAACGAAATGTGTCCAGAGGACTTAAAAAACCCAATTCCAACGAAATGACTCAGACCACTTAAAAAACCCGCTTCCAACGAAATGACCCCAGACCACTTACAAACGCTGCCTTCCAACAGAATGACTAGAGAACACTTAAAAACCCGCCTAATAAATGACTCCAGAGTACTTAAAATCCTGATTCCAACGAAATGACTCCAGAGCACTTAAAAACCCGCTTCGAACGAAATGACTCCAGACCACTTACAAACAGGCTTCCAACAAAATGACAGAGAACACTTAAAAACCCGCTTCCAACAAAATGACTCCAGATTACTTAAAATCCTGATTCCAACGAAATGACTCCAGAGCCCTTAAAAAACCGCTTCCAACGAAATGACTCAAGAGCAATTAAAAACCCGTTTCCAACGAAATGACTCCAGAGCACTTAAAAACCTGCTTCCAAAGAAATGACACCAAATCACTTAAAAACCTGCTTCCAAAGAAATGACTCCAGAGCACATAAAATCCCACTTCCATCGAAATGACTCCAGAGCACTTAAAATCCCACTTCCTACGAAGTGCTTCCAGAGCATGTAAAAAACAACTTCCAACGAAATGACTCCAGAGCACTTAAAAACCCCCTCCCAACCAAATGACCCCAGAACAGTTAAAAACCCTCTTCCAACGAAATGACTCCAGAGCACTTAATCTCCCGCTTCCAAAGAAATGACTCCAGAGCAGTTAAAAAGTCTTTTCCAACGAAATGACTCCAGAGCACTTAAAAACCGGCTTCCAACTAAATGACTCCAGAGCACTTAAAACCCCCTCCAACCAAATGACCTGAGAGCACATAAAAACACACTTCAAACGAAATGACTTGAGAGCACTTAAAAACCCGCTTCCACCGAAATGAGTCCAGACACTTAAAAACCCGCTTCCAACGAAATGCCTCTAGAGCACTTACAAACCCGCTTCCAACCAAATGAATAAAGTGCTCTTAAAAACCCGCTTCGAACGAAATGACCTCAGAGCACATAAAAACCCACTTCCAACAAAATGACTCCATAGCACTTAAAACCCCTCTTCCATCGAAATGACTCCAGAGCACTTAAAAACTTGCTTCCAAAGAAATGACTCCAGAGCACGTAAAAAACAGCTTCCAACGAAATGACTCCAGAGCATTTCAAAACCTGCTTCAAACGAAATGCTTCCAGAGTACTTACAAACCTGCTTCCAACGAAATGACTCCAGAGCACTTAAAAACCCGCTTCCAACGAAATGACCCCAGAGCACATAAAAACGCACTTCCAACGAAATGACTCGAGAGCACTTAAAAACCTGCTTCCAAAGAAATGACACCAGATCACTTAAAAACCTGCTTCCAAAGAAATGACTCCAGAGCACTTAAAATCCCACTTCCATCGAAATGACTCGAGAGCACTTAAAAACCTGCTTCCAAAGAAATGACACCAGATCACTTAAAAACCTGCTTCCAAAGAAATGACTCCAGAGCACTTAAAATCCCACTTCCATCGAAATGACCTCAGAGCACTTAAAAACCTGCTTCCAAAGAAATGACTCCAGAGCACTTAAAAAACCGCTTCCAATGAAATTCTTCCAGAGTACTTTCAAACCTGCTTCCAACTAAATGACTCCAGAGCTCTTAAAAACCGGATTCCAACAAAATGACTGCAGAGCACTTAAAATCCCGCTTCCAACGAAATGACTCCAGAGCATGTAAAAAACAGCTTCCAACGAAATGACTCCAGAGCACTTAAAACCCCCTTCCAACCAAATGACCTCAGAGCACATAAAAACCCACTTCCAACGAAATGACTCGAGAGCACTTAAAAACCCGCTTCCAAAGAAATGACTCCAGAGCACTTAAAAACTCTCTTCCAACGAAAGGACTCCAGAGCACTTAAAAACCAGCTTCCAACGAAATGACTCCAGAGCACTTAAAAACCCGCTTCCAACAAAATGTGTCCAGAGCACTTAAAACTCGCTCAAATCTAAATGACTCCAGAGCACTTAAAAACCCGGTTCCAACGACAGGACACCAGAACACTTAAAAACCCTCTTCCAAAGAAATGAATCCAGAGGACTTAAAAACCCGCTTCCAATGAAATGTGTCCAGACGACTTAAAAACCCACTTCCAACGAAATGACCGAAGGGCAATTAAAAACCCGTTTCCAACGAAATGACTCCAGAGCAATTAAAAACCTGTTTCCAACGAAATGACTCCAAGGAACTTAAAAACCCGCTTCCAACGAAATGATTCCAGAGCACTTAAAAACCTGCTTCCAATGAAATGAATCCAGAGCACTTCAAATCCCGCTTCTATCGAAATGACTCCAGAGCACTTAAAAATCTGCTTCCAAAGAAATGACTCCAGAGCACTTAAAAACCATCTTCCAACGAAATGATTCAAGAGTACTTATAAACCTGCTTCCAACGAAATGACTCAAGAGCACTTAAAAACCCGCTTCAACGAAATGTCTCCAGAGCACTTAAAAACCCGTTTCCAACGAAATGACTCCAGACCACTTAAAAACCCGGTTCCAACAACAGGACACAGGAACACTTAAAAGCCCTCTTCCACCGAAATGAGTCCAGACACTTAAAAACCCGCTTCCAACGAAATGCCTCTAGAGCACTTACAAACCTGCTTCCAACCAAATGAATAAAGTGCTCTTAAAAACCCGCTTCGAACGAAATGACCTCAGAGCACATAAAAACCCACTTCCAACGAAATGACTCCATAGCACTTAAAACCCCTCTTCCATCGAAATGACTCCAAAGAACTTAAAAACCAGCTTCCAATGAAATGGCTCAAGAGAAATTAAAAAACGCTTCCAAACAAATAACCTCAGAGCACGTAAAAACCCGCTTCCAACGAAATGACTCCAGAGCACTTCAAAACCCGCTTCCAACGAAATGCTTCCAGAGTACTTACAAACCTGCTTCCAACAAAATGACTCCAGAGCACTTAAAAACCCGCTTCCAATGAAATGACCCCAGAGCACATAAAAACGCACTTCCAACGAAATGACTCGAGAGCACTTAAAAACCTGCTTCCAAAGAAATGACACCAGATCACTTAAAAACCTGCTTCCAAAGAAATGACTCCAGAGCACTTAAAATCCCACTTCCATCGAAATGACTCCAGAGCACTTAAAAATCCGCTTCCAACGAAATGCTTCCAGAGTACTTTCAAACCTGCTTCCAACTAAATGACTCCAGAGCTCTTAAAAAACCGATGCCACAAAATGACTCCAGAGCACTTAAAATCCCGCTTCCAACGAAATGACTCCAGAGCACTTAAAATCCCGCTTCCAACGAAATGACTCCAGAGCATGTAAAAAACAGCTTCCAACGAAATGACTCCAGAGCACTTAAAACCCCCTTCCAACCAAATGACCTCAGAGCACATAAAAACCCACTTGCAACGAAATGACTCGAGAGCACTTAAAAACCCGCTTCCAAAGAAATGACTCCAGAGCACTTAAAAAACCGCTTCCAATGAAATTCTTCCAGAGTACTTTCAAACCTGCTTCCAACTAAATGACTCCAGAGCTCTTAAAAACCGGATTCCAACAAAATGACTGCAGAGCACTTAAAATCCCGCCTAAATCTAAATGACTCCAGAGCATGTAAAAACAGCTTCCAACGAAATGACTCCAGAGCACTTAAAACCCTTCCAACCAAATGACCTCAGAGCACATAAAACCCACTTGCAACGAAATGACTCGAGAGCACTTAAAAACCCGCTTCCAAAGAAATGACTCCAGAGCACTTAAAAACTCTCTTCCAACGAAATGACTCCAGAGCACTTAAAAACCGGCTTCCAACGAAATGACTCCAGAGCACTTAAAAACCCGCTTCCAACAAAATGTGTCCAGAGCACTTAAAAACCCGCTTCCAACGAAATGACTCCAGAGCACTTAAAAACCCGCTTCCAACAAAATGACTCCAGACCACTTAAAAACCCGGTTCCAATGACAGGACACCAGAACACTTAAAAACACTCTTCCAAAGAAATGAATCCAGAGGACTTAAAAACCCACTTCCAACGAAATGACTCCAGAACCCTTAAAAAACCGCTTCCAACGAAATGACTCAAGAGCAATTAAAAACCCGTTTCCAACGAAATGACTCCAGAGCACTTAAAAACCTGCTTCCAACGAAATGACTCCAGAGCAGGTAAAAAACAGCTTCAAAGGAAATGACTCGAGAGCACTTAAAAACCTGCTTCCAAAGAAATGACACCAGATCACTTAAAAACCTGCTTCCAATGAAATAACTCCAGAGCACTTAAAATCCCACTTCCATCGAAATGACTCCAATGCACTTAAAATCCCGCTTCCTACGAAGTGCTTCCAGAGCATGTAAAAAACAACTTCCAACGAAATGACTCCAGAGCACTTAAAAACCCCCTCCCAACCAAATGACCCCAGAACACTTAAAAACCCTCTTCCAACGAAATGACTCCAGAGCACTTAATCTCCCGCTTCCAAAGAAATGAGTCCAGAGCACTTACAAACCCGCTTCCAACGAACTGACTCCAGAGCACTTAAAATCCCACTTCCAACGAAATGACTCCAGAGTATGTAAAAAACAGCTTCCACCGAAATGACTCCAGAGCACTTAAAACCCCCTTCCAACCAAATGACCTCAGAGCACATAAAAACCCACTTCCAACGAAATGACTCGAGAGCACTTAAAAACCCGCTTCCAAAGAAATGACTCCAGAGCACTTAAAAACTCTCTTCCAACGAAATGACTCCTGAGCACTGAAAAACCGGTTTCCAATGACAGGACACCAGAACACTTAAAAATTCTCTCCCAACTAAATGACTCCAGAGCACTTAAAATCCCGCTTCCAACGAAATGACTCCAGAACACTTAAAAACCCGCTACCACCGAAATGAGTCCAGACACTTTTAAACCCGCTTCCAATGAAATGCCTCTAGAGCACTTACAAACCCGCTTCCAACCAAATGAATAAAGTGCTCTTAAAAACCCGCTTCGAACGAAATGACCTCAGAGCACATAAAAACCCACTTCCAACAAAATGACTCTATAGCACTTAAAACCCCTCTTCCATCGAAATGACTCCAAAAAACTTAAAAACCAGCTTCCAATGAAATGGCTCAAGAGCAATTAAAAAACGCTTCCAAATAAATAACCTCAGAGCACGTAAAAACCCGCTTCCAACGAAATGACTCCAGAGCACGTAAAAAACAGCTTCCAACGAAATGACTCCAGAGCACTTAAAAACCCGGTTCCAACGACAGGACACCAGAACACTTAAAAACCCTCTTCCAAAGAAATGAATCCAGAGGACTTAAAAACCCGCTTCCAACGAAATGACTCCAGAGCACTTAAAAACCCGCTTCCAACAAAATGACTCCAGACCACTTAAAAACCCGGTTCCAACGACAGGACACCAGAACACTTAAAAACACTCTTCCAAAGAAATGAATCCAGAGGACTTAAAAACCCGCTTCCAATGAAATGTGTCCAGACGACTTAAAAACCCACTTCCAACGAAATGACTCCAGAACCCTTAAAAAACCGTTTCCAACGAAATGACTCAAGAGCAATTAAAAACCCTTTTCCAACTAAATGACTCCAGAGCACTTAAAAACCTGCTTCCAAAGAAATGACACCAGATCACTTAAAAACCTGCTTCCAAAGAAATGACTCCAGAGCACTTAAAATCCCACTTCCATCGAAATGACTCGAGAGCACTTAAAAACCTGCTTCCAAAGAAATGACACCAGATCACTTAAAAACCTGCTTCCAAAGAAATGACTCCAGAGCACTTAAAATCCCACTTCCATCGAAATGACTCCAGAGCACTTAAAAACCTGCTTCCAAAGAAATGACTCCAGAGCACTTAAAAATCTGCTTCCAACGAAATGCTTCCAGAGTACTTTCAAACCTGCTTCCAACTAAATGACTCCAGAGCTCTTAAAAAACCCGATTCAACAAAATGACTGCAGAGCACTTAAAATCCCACTTCCAACTAAATGACTCCAGAGCACTTAAAATCCCGCCAACGAAATGACTCCAGAGCATGTAAAAACAGCTTCCAAATCTAAATGACTCCAGAGCACTTAAAACCCTTCCAACCAAATGACCTCAGAGCACATAAAACCCACTTCCAACGAAATGACTCGAGAGCACTTAAAACCCGCTTTCAAAAGAAATGACTCCAGAGCACTTAAAAACTCTTCCAACGAAATGACTCCAGAGCACTTAAACCCGCTTCCAACGAAATGACTCAGAGCACTTAAAAACCCGCTTCCAACAAAATGTGTCCAGAGCACTTAAAACCCGCCCAAACGAATGACTCCAGAGCACTTAAAAACCCGGTTCAACGACAGGACACCAGAACACTTAAAAACCCTCTTCCAAAGAAATGAATCCAGAGGGACTTAAAAAACCCGCTTCCAATGAAATGTGTCCAGACGACTTAAAAACCCACTTCCAACTAAAATGACCCAAGGGCAATTAAAAACCCGTTTCCAACGAAATGACTCCAGAGCAATTAAAAACCTGTTTCCAACGAAATGACTCAAGAACTTAAAACCCGCTCAAACGAAATGATTCAAGAGCACTTAAAACCTGCTTCCAATGAAATGAATCCAGAGCACTTCAAATCCGCTTCTATCGAAATGACTCCAGAGCACTTAAAAATCTGCTTCCAACGAAATGACTCCAGAGCACTTAAAAACTGGTTTCCAACGACAGTACACCAGAACACTTAAAAATTCTCTTCCAACGAAATGACTCCAGAGCACTTTAAAAACCCGGTTCCAACGACAGGACACCAGAATACTTAAAAGCCTCTTCCAAAGAAATGAATCCAGAGGACTTACAAAACCCGCTTTCCATCGAACTGACTGCAGAGCACTTATAAACCTGCTTCCAATGAAATGACCCCAGAGCACTTAAAAACCGTTTCAATGACAGGATACCAGAACACTTAAAAATTCTCTTCCAACTAAATGACTCCAGAGCACTTAAAATCCTGCTTCCAACGAAATGTCTCCTGAGCATTTACAAACCTGTTTCCTAAGAAATGACTCCAGAGCATTTACAAACCCGCTTCTAAGAAATGTCTCCAGAGCACTTAAAAACCCTCTTCCAACGAAATGCCTCCAGAGCAATTACAAAACTGCTTCCAAGAAAATGACTCAGAGCACTTAAAAACCGCTTCCAACAAAATGACTCAGACCACTTAAAAACCCAGTTCCAAATGACAGGACACCAGAACACTTAAAACCCTCTTCCAAAGAAATGAATCCAGAGGACTTAAAAACCGCATCAATGAAATGTGTCCAGACGACTTAAAAACCCACTTCCAAACGAAATGACCTAAGAGCAATTAAAAACCGGTTCCAACGACAGGCCACCAGAACAATTAAATATCCTCTTCCAACGAAATGACTCCAGAGTACTTAAAATGCCGATTCCAACTAAATGACTCAGAGTACTTAAAAACCGCCCAAAGAAATGACTCAGAGCACTTAAAAACCCGCTCGCAACGAAATGACCTCAGAGGACATAAAACCCACTTCCAATGAAATGACTCGAGAGCACTTAAAACCCGCTCAATCTAAATGCTACCCAGAGCACTTAAAAAACCTGCCCAACAAAATGACTCCAGATCACTTAAAAACCGCCTAAACGAAATGACTCCAGACCACTTAAAAGCCGGTTCCAACGACAGGACACCCAGAACACTAAAAACCCTCTTCCAAAGAAATGAATCCAGAGACTTAAAAACCCGCCTAAATCTAAATGTGTCCAGAGGACTTAAAAACCCAATTCCAACTAAATGACTCCAGACCACTTAAAAACCCGCTTCCAACGAAATGACCCCAGACCACTTACAAACGCGCTTCCAACAGAATGACTAGAGAACACTTAAAAACCCGCTTCCAATAAAATGACTCCAGAGTACTTAAAATCCTGATTCCAACGAAATGACTCCAGAGCACTTAAAAACCCGCTTCCAACGAAATGACTCCAGACCACTTACAAACAGGCTTCCAACAAAATGACAGAGAACACTTAAAAACCCGCTTCCAACAAATGACTCAGATTACTTAAAAATCCTGATTCCAACGAAATGACTCAGAGCCCTTAAAAAACCGCTGTAAATCTAAATGACTCAAGAGCAATTAAAAACCCGTTTCCAATTAAATGACTCAGAGCACTTAAAAACCTGCTTTCCAAAGAAATGACACCAAATCACTTAAAAACCTGCTTCCAAAGAAATGACTCCAGAGCACATAAAATCCCACTTCCATCGAAATGACTCCAGAGCACTTAAAATCCTACTTCCTACGAAGTGCTTCCAGAGCATGTAAAAAACAACTTCCAACAAAATGACTCCAGAGCACTTAAAACCCCTCCCAACCAAATGACCCCAGAACAGTTAAAAACCCTCTTCCAACTAGAATGACTCAGAGAGCACTTAATCTCCGCCTCAAAGAAATGACTCAGAGCAGTTAAAAAGTCTTTTCCAACGAAATGACTCAGAGCACTTAAAAACCGGCTTCCAACTAAATGACTCCAGAGCACTTAAAAACCCTCCAACCAAATGACCTGAGAGCACATAAAAACACACTTCAAACGAAATGACTTGAGAGCACTTAAAAACCCGCCTCACCGAAATGAGTCCAGACACTTAAAACCCGCTGAAATGCCTCTAGAGCACTTACAAACCCGCTTCCAACCAAATGAATAAAGTGCTCTTAAAACCCGCCAAACGAAATGACCTCAAGAGCACAAAAAACCACTTCCAACAAAATGACTCCATAGCACTTAAAACCCCTCTTCCATCAAATGACTCCAGAGCACTTAAAACTTGCTTCCAAAGAAATGACTCCAGAGCACGAAAATAGCTTCCAATCTAAATGACTCAGAGCATTTCAAAACCTGCTTCAAACGAAATGCTTCCAGAGTACTTACAAAAACCTGCTTCCAACGAAATGACTCCAGAGCACTTAAAACCCGCTCCAACGAAATGACCCCAGAGCACATAAAAACGCACTGAAACGAATGACTCGAGAGCACTTAAAACCTGCTTCCAAAGAAATGACACCAGATCACTTAAAACCTGCTTCCAAAGAAATGACTCCAGAGCACTTAAAATCCCACTTCCATCAAAATGACTTTAGAGCACTTAAAAACCTGCTTCAAAGAAATGACACCAGATCACTTAAAAACCTGCTTCCAAAGAAATGACTCCAGAGCACTTAAAATCCCACTTCCATCGAAATGACCTCAGAGCACTTAAAAACCTGCTTCAAAAGAAATGACTCCAGAGCACTTAAAAACTGCTTCAATGAAATTCTTCCAGAGTACTTTCAAACCTGCTTCCAACTAAATGACTCCAGAGCTCTTAAAAACCGGATTCCAACAAAATGACTGCAGAGCACTTAAAAAATCCCGCCTAACGAAATGACTCAGAGCATGTAAAAACAGCTGCGAAATGACTCCAGAGCACTTAAAAACCCTTCCAACCAAATGACCTCAGAGCACATAAAACCCACTTCCAACGAAATGACTTTCGAGCACTTAAAAACCCGCCTTCCAGAAATGACTCCAGAGCACTTAAAAACTCTCTTCCAACGAAAGGACTCCAGAGCACTTAAAAACCAGCTTCCAACGAAATGACTCCAGAGCACTTAAAAACCCGCTTCCAACAAAATGTGTCCAGAGCACTTAAAAACTCGCTTCCAACGAAATGACTCCAGAGCACTTAAAAACCCGGTTCCAACGACAGGACACCAGAACACTTAAAAACCCTCTTCCAAAGAAATGAATCCAGAGGACTTAAAAACCCGCTTCCAATGAAATGTGTCCAGACGACTTAAAAACCCACTTCCAAATCTAAATGACCAAGGGCAATTAAAACCCGCTTCCAACTAAATGACTCAGAGCAATTAAAAACCTGTTTCCAACGAAATGACTCCAAGGAACTTAAAAACCCGCTTCAAACGAAATGATTCCAGAGCACTTAAAAACCTGCTTCCAATGAAATGAATCCAGAGCACTTCAAATCCCGCTTCTATCGAAATGACTCCAGAGCACTTAAAAATCTGCTTCAAAGAAATGACTCAGAGCACTTAAAACCATCTTCCAAACGAAATGATTCAAGAGTACTTATAAACCTGCTTTCCAACGAAATGACTCAAGAGCACTTAAAAACCTCGCTAAATTTAAATGTCTCAGAGCACTTAAAACCCGTTTCCAATCTAAATGACTCCAGACCACTTAAAAACCCGGTTCCAACAACACACAGGAACACTTAAAAGCCCTCTTCCACGAAATGAGTCCAGACACTTAAAAACCCGCCCAACGAAATGCCTCTAGAGCACTTACAAACCCTGCTTCCAACCAAATGAATAAAGTGCTCTTAAAACCCGCTCAAGCGAAATGACCTCAGAGCACATAAAAACCCACTTCCAACGAAATGACTCCATAGCACTTAAAACCCCTCTTCCATCAAATGACTCCAAAGAACTTAAAAACCAGCTTCCAAATGAAATGGCTCAAGAGAAATTAAAAACGCCCAAACAAATAACCTCAGAGCACGAAACCCGCTAACGAAATGACTCCAGAGCACTTCAAACCCAGCTTCCAACGAAATGCTTCCAGAGTACCTACAAACCTGCTTCCAACAAAATGACTCAGAGCACTTAAAAACCCGCCCAATGAAATGACCCCAGAGCACATAAAAACGCACTTCCAACTAAATGACTCGAGAGCACTTAAAACCTGCTTCAAAGAAATGACACCAGATCACTTAAAACCTGCTTCCAAAGAAATGACTCCAGAGCACTTAAAATCCCACTTCCATCGAAATGACTCCAGAGCACTTAAAAAATCCGCTTTCCAACTAAATGCTTCCAGAGTACTTTCAAACCTGCTTCCAAACTAAATGACTCAGAGCTCTTAAAAACCGATGCCACAAATGACTCCAGAGCACTTAAAATCCGCCTAACGCGAATGACTCAGAGCACTTAAAATCCCGCCTAACGAAATGACTCAGAGCATGTAAAAACAGCTTCCAACGAAATGACTCCAGAGCACTTAAAACCCCCTTCCAACCAAATGACCTCAGAGCACATAAAACCCACTTGCAACGAAATGACTCGAGAGCACTTAAAAACCCGCTTCCAAAGAAATGACTCCAGAGCACTTAAAAACCGCTCTAATGAAATTCTTCCAGAGTACTTTCAAACCTGCTTCAACTAAATGACTCAGAGCTCTTAAAACCGGTTCCAACAAAATGACTGCAGAGCACTTAAAATCCGCCTAACGAAATGACTCCAGAGCATGTAAAAAAGCAACTCCAACGAAATGACTCAGAGCACTTAAAACCCTTCCAACCAAAATGACCTCAGAGCACATAAAACCCACTTGCAAACGAAATGACTCGAGAGCACTTAAAAACCCGCTTCAAAGAAATGACTCCAGAGCACTTAAAACTCTTCCAACGAAATGACTCAGAGCACTTAAAACCGCTTCCAACGAAATGACTCCAGAGCACTTTAAAACCCGCTTCCAACAAAATGTGTCCAGAGCACTTAAAAACCCGCTTTCCAACGAAATGACTCAGAGCACTTAAAAACCGCCTTCCAACAAAATGACTCAGACCACTTAAAAACCCGGTTCCAATGACAGGACACAGAACACTTAAAAACACTCTTCCAAAGAAATGAATCCAGAGGACTTAAAACCTACTTCCAACGAAATGACTCAGAACCCTTAAAAAAACCGCCTAAATCTAAATGACTCAAGAGCAATTAAAACCCGTTTCCAAACTAAATGACTCCAGAGCACTTAAAACCTGCTTCCAACGAAATGACTCCAGAGCAGGTAAAAACAGCTTCAAAGGAAATGACTCGAGAGCACTTAAAAACCTGCTTCCAAAGAAATGACACCAGATCACTTAAAACCTGCTTCCAATGAAATAACTCCAGAGCACTTAAAATCCTACTTCCATCGAAATGACTCAATGCACTTAAAAATCCCGCCCTCCCTACGAAGTGCTTCCAGAGCATGTAAAAACAACTGTCCAACGAAATGACTCCAGAGCACTTAAAACCCTCCCAACCAAATGACCCCAGAACACTTAAAACCCTCTTTCCAAATGAAATGACTCAGAGCACTTAATCTCCGCCTCAAAGAAATGAGTCCAGAGCACTTACAAACCCGCTTCAAATCGAACTGACTCCAGAGCACTTAAAATCCTACTGCAACCAAATGACTCAGAGTATGTAAAAAACAGCTTCCACCGAAATGACTCAGAGCACTTAAACCCCTTCCAACCAAATGACCTCAGAGCACATAAAACCCACTTTCCAAAACTAAATGACTCGAGAGCACTTAAAAACCCGCTCAAAGAAATGACTCAGAGCACTTAAAAACTCTCTTCCAACGAAATGACTCTGAGCACTGAAAAAATGGTTTCCAATGACAGGACACCAGAACACTTAAAAATTCTCCCCAACTAAATGACTCCAGAGTACTTAAAATCTGCTTCCAACGAAATGACTCCAGAACACTTAAAAACCGCACCACCGAAATGAGTCTAGACACTTTTAAACCCGCCTCAATGAAATGCCTCTAGAGCACTTACAAACCCGCTTCCAACCAAATGAATAAAGTGCTCTTAAAAACCCGTCAATCTAAATGACCTCAGAGCACATAAAACCCACTTCCAACAAAATGACTCTATAGCACTTAAAACCCTCTTCCATCGAAATGACTCAAAACTTAAAA
>JAEOAE010001432.1:0-21063 GCA_036365155.1 Meriones psammophilus | reverse complement strand
GTCCTTTGTTGGAAGTGTTCTGAGTCATTTCCTAAAGTGGTTTTTAAGTGTACTGGTATCCTTTTGTTGGAAGTAAGTTTTTAAGTGTTCTGAGTCCTTTGGTTGGAAGCTGGTTTGTAAGTTCCTGATTCATTTCTTGGAAACAGTTTTTTATGTGCTCTGACTTCATTTTTTTGGCAGCATGCTTTTTAAGTGTTCTGGTGTCCTTTCTTTGAATCGGTTTTAAGTCTTCTGGTATCCTTTCACTGGTAGCAGGTTTTTAAGTGCTCTTGAGTCATTTCTATGAAAGCAAGGTTTTAAGTGCTCTGCATTCATTTTGTTGGAAGCTGGTTTTAAGTGTTCTGCGCTTTTTGGAAGCAGGTTTTTAATTGCTCTGGAGTCATTTCTTTGAAGCTGGTTTTTCTGTGTTCTGTTGTCCTTTCCTTGTAAGCGGTTTTTTAGTGCTGGGGGGTCCTTTCATTGGTAGCAGGGTTTTTAAGTGCTCTGGAGTCATTTCGCTGAAACTGGTTTTATGTGCTCTGAGTCATTTGTTGGAAGCTGGTTTTTAATTGCTGTGGCATCACTTCATTGAAAGCGGTGTTTAAGTGCTCTGAGTCATTTCTTTGAAGCAGGTTTTTAATTGCTCTTGAGTCCTTCATTGAAGCTGGTTTTAAGTGCTCTGAGTCATTTCTTTGGAAGCGGGTTTTTAAGTGCTCTGGAGTCATTTAGTTAGAAGCTGGTTTTTAAGTGCTCTGAGTCATTTAGTTGGAAACGGTTTTTTGTGCTCTGAGGTCATTTCACTTGGAAGGTTTTTAATTGCTGTGGCATCACTTCTTTGGAAGCGGGTGTTTAAGTGCTCTGAGTCATTTCATTGAAGCAGGTTTTAAGTGTTCTGAGTCCTTTTGTTGAAGGCGGGTTTTTAAATGTTCTGGTGTCCTTTCATTGTTAGCGGGTTTTTAAGTGCTTTGGGGTCATTTGTTGGAAGCGGGTTTTTAAGTGCTCTGAGTCATTTCCTTGAAACAGGTTTTAAGTGCTCTGAGTCATTTTGTTGAAGGCAGGTTTTAAGTGCTCTGGGAGTCATTTCTTTGAAGCAGGTTTTAAGTGCTCTGGAGTCATTTCGATGGAAACAGGTTTTTAAGTGTTCTGGTGTCCTTTCGTTGAAGCGGGTTTTAAGTGCTCTGGGGTCATTTAGTTGGAAGTGGGTTTTAAGTGCTCTGGAGTCATTTTGTTGGAAACAGGTTTTTAAGTGCTCTGGAGTCATTTTGTTGGAAGCGGGTTTTTAAGTGCTCTGGAGTCATTTCTTTGGAAGCAAGGTTTTAGGTGCTCTGGAATCATTTTTTTTGAAGCGGTTTTAAGTGATCTGGAGTCCTTGTTTGAAGGGTTTTCAGTGCTCTGGAGTCATTTCGTTGGAAGCAGGTTTTAAGTGCTCTGAGGTCATTTTGTTTGCAGCGGTTTTTAAGTGCTCTGAGTCATTTCCATGAAGCGGGTTTTAAGTCTTCTGGTATCCTTTTGTTGGTAGCGGTGTTTTTCAGTGCTCCAGAGTCCTTTCTTTGGAAGCAAGGTTTTAAGTGCTCTGAGTCATTTCGTTGGAATCGGGTTTTTAAGTGTTCTGGTATCCTTTCGTTGGCAGGTTTTTAAGTGCTCTAGAGTCATTTCATTGAATTGGTTTTTAATTGCTGTGGAGTCATTTTGATTTAAGCAGGTTTTTAAGTGCTCTGAGTCATTTCCTGAAGCAGGTTTTATATGTTCTGGAGTCATTTTGTTGGAAGCAGGTTTTTAAGTGTTCTGGAGTCATTTCGTTGGAAGCGGTTTTAATTGCTGTGGTCATTTGCTTTTAAGCATTTTTTTAAGTGCTCTGGAGTCATTTCATTGGAAGCAGGTTTTTTAAGTGCTCTGAGTCATTTCATTGAAGCAGGTTTTTAAGTGCTCTGAGTCATTTCGCTGGAAGCTGTTTTTTTAATTGTTGTGGAGTCATTTGCATTTGCTGCCGTTTTTAAGTGCTCTGAGTCATTTCCTTGAAAGTGGGTTTTTAAGTGCTCTGAGGTCTGGTATCCTTTTTAAGTGTTGGTCCTTTCGCAGGTTTTTAAGTGCTCTGAGTCATTTCTTTGAAGTGGTTTTAAGTGCTCTGAGTCATTTCATGGTGGAAGCGGGTTTTTAGTGCTCTGAGTCATTTTTGGAAGCAGGTTTTTATGTGCTCTGGAGTCATTTCATTGGAAGCAGGTTTTTAATTGCTGTGGAGTCATTTTGATTTGCGCGGGTTTTTAGTGCTCTGCAGTCATTTCAGCAGGTGCTGGTTTTATATGTTCTGGTGTCATTTGTTGAAGCAGGTTTTTTAAGTGCTCTGAGTCATTTTGGTTGGAAGTGTTTTTAATTGCTGTGTAGTCATTTTGTTGGAAGCAGGTTTTTAAGTGCTCTGGAGTCATTTTTTGAAAGCGGGTTTTTGTGTTCTGGGTCATTTTGTTGGAAACAGGTTTTTAAGTGCTCTGGAGTCATTTATTGTAAGCTGGTTTTTAAGTGTTCTGAGTCCTTTTGTTGTGGAAGGGTTTTTAAGTGCTCTGGAGTCATTTTGTTGAAGGTTTTTTTTTAATTCCTCTGAGTCATTTTTTGAAGCGGTTTTTTTAAGTGCTCTTTGAGTCATTTCAGGTGTAAACTGGTTTTTAAGTGTTCTGGTGTCCTTTTTTGAAGCAGGTTTTAAGTGCTCTGGAGTCATTTCTTTTGGAAGCTGGTTTTTAATTGCTCTGAGTCATTTCTTTTGCAGGTTTTTAAGTGCTCTGGAGTCATTTCCTGGAAGCTTTTTTTAAGTGTTCTGGAGTCATTTAGTTACAAGCTGGTTTTAATTGCTCTGAGTCATTTTGGAAACGGGTTTTTTGTGCTCTGAGGTCATTTCGCTGGAAGCGGTTTTTAATTGCTGTGGCATCACTTTTTGAAGCGGTGTTTAAGCTGAGTCATCCTTCTGGAGTCATTTCATTTTGTTGGCAGGGTTTTAAGTGTTCTGGTGTCCTTTCATTGAAGCGGGTTTTTAAATGTTCTGAGTCCTTTCATTGGAAGCAGGTTTTTAAGTGCTTTGGGTCATTTCTTGTTGAAGTGGGTTTTTGGTGCTCTGAGTCATTTTTAAGCCTTTGGAAACAGGTTTTTAAGTGCTCTGGAGTCATTTGTTGGAAGCAGGTTTTTAAGTGCTCTGGGTCATTTCTTTGAAGCAGGGGTTTTAAGTGCTCTGGAGTCATTTTGTTTGAAACAGGTTTTTAAGTGCTCTGGAGTCATTTCATTGAAACGGGTTTATGTGCTTTGAGGTCATTTCATTGAAGCGGTTTTTAAATGTTCTGGTGTCCTTTTGTTGGAAGCAGTTTTTAAGTGCTCTGGAGTCCTTTGTTGGAAGCAGGTTTTTAAGTGCTCTGGGTCATTTCTTTTGAATCAAGTGGGTTTTAAGTGCTCTGAGTCATTTTTGCTGAAGCAGGTTTTAATTGTTCTGAGTCATCCTTCGGTGGAAGTAAGGTTTTAATTGCTCTGGAGTCATTTCATTTTGGAAGCTGGTTTTAAGTGTTCTGATTCATCCTTTCAAGTTGAAGTTGAAACAGTTTTTAAGTGCTCTGAGTCATTTTTTTGGCAGCGGTTTTTAAGTGTTCTGTGTCCTTTTCTTTGGAAGGGGTTTTAAGTCTTCTGGAGTCCTTTCGTTGGTAGGGTTTTAAGTGCTCTGGAGTCATTTCTTTGAAGCAAGGTTTTAAGTGCTCTGAGTCATTTTGTTGGAAGCTGGTTTTTAAGTGTTCTGGTTTCCTTTTGTTGAAGCAGGTTTTTAATTGCTCTGGAGTCATTTTTTTGGAAGGTTTTTAATTTGTGTTCTGGAGTCCTTTCATTTCGCTGAGGGTTTTTAAGTGCTCTGAGTCATTTCGCTTTTTAAGCGGTTTTAATTGCTCTGAGTCATTTCTTTGGAAACGGTTTTTATGTGCTCTGAGGTCATTTCATGAAGCGTTTTTTTAATTGCTGTGGCATCACTTCATTTAAGCAGGTTTTAAGTGCTCTGGAGTCATTTCTTTGGAAGCGGGTTTTTAAGTGTTCTGAGTCCTTTCGTTGAAGCAGGTTTTTAAGTGCTCTGGAGTCATTTCTTTGGAAGCGGTTTTTTAAGTGCTCTGGAGTCATTTAGTTGAAGCTGGTTTTTAAGTGCTCTGAGTCATTTAGTTGAAACGGGTTTTAAATGTGCTCTGAGGTCATTTCCTTGAAGCATTTTTAATTGCTGTGGAGTCATTTCGTTGAAAGCGGTGTTTAAGTGCTCTGGAGTCATTTCATTGTAAGCAGGTTTTTAAGTGTTCTGGTCCTTTCGCTGGAAGCGGGTTTTTAAATGTTCTGGTGTCCTTTCATTGTTAGCGGGTTTTTAAGTGCTTTGGAGTCATTTTGTTGGAAGTGGTTTTAAGCTCTGAGTCATTTTTGGAAACAGGTTTTAAGCTCTGAGTCATTTCTTGGAAACAGGTTTTTAAGTGCTCTGAGTCATTTGTTTGAAGGTGTTTTTAGGGAAGCGGGTTTGAGTCATTTCCTTTGAAGCAGGTTTTAGGTGCTCTGAGTCATTTCGCTGGAAGGTTTTTAAGTGTTCTGGTGTCCTTTTGTTGGAAGTGGGTTTTAAGTGCTCTGGGGTCATTTCGCTAGAAGTGGTTTTTAAGTGCTCTGAGTCATTTCTTGAAACAGATTTTTAAGTGCTCTGAGTCATTTTGTTGGAAGCGGTTTTTAAGTGCTCTGAGTCATTTCTTTGGAAGCAAGGTTTTAGGTGCTCTGAGTCATTTTGTTGGAAGCGGGTTTTTAAGTGATCTGGTGTCCTTTTGTTGGAAGCGGGTTTTTAAGTGCTTTGAGTCATTTCGCTGGAAGCAGGTTTTGAAGTGCTGGATTCATTTAGTTTGCAGCGGTTTTTAAGTGCTCTGGAGTCATTTCCATTGAAGCGGTTTTTAGTCTTCTGGTATCCTTTTGTTGGTAGCAGGTTTTTTAAGTGCTCCAGAGTCCTTTCTTTGGAAGCAAGGTTTTAAGTGCTCTGGAGTCATTTCATGGTAAGCGGGTTTTTAAGTGTGCTGGTATCCTTTCGCTGAAGCAGTTTTAAGTGCTCTAGAGTCATTTCAGGAAGCGGTTTTTAATTGCTGTGAGTCATTTCGCTTTTAAGGTTTTTTAAGTGCTCTGGAGTCATTTCGCTTGAAGCTGGTTTTTATATGTTCCTTTCGTGTGCTTTTTAAGTTGGAGTCATTTCGCAGGTGGTTTTTAAGTGTTCTGAGTCATTTTGTTGTAAGGGGGTTTTTAATTGCTGTGTCATTTTGGTAAGCTTTTTTTAATTGCTGTGAGTCATTTCATTTTTTTGCGGGTTTTTAAGTGCTCTGGGAGTCATTTCGTTGTAAACTGGTTTTTAAGTGTTCTGGAGTCCTTTTGTTGAGGCAGGTTTTTAAGTGCTCTGGAGTCATTTCACAGCGTTTTTAATTGCTTCTGTAGTCATTTCGCTTTTGCTGGTTTTTAAGTGTTCTGAGTCATTTCCTTTGGAAGCGGTTTTTAAGTGCTCTGGAGTCATTTAGTTTTAAGCTGGTTTTTAAGTGCTCTGAGTCATTTTGTTGGAAACGGGTTTTATGTGCTCTGAGGTCATTTTGTTGTAAGCTGGTTTTTAATTGCTTGTGGCATCACTTTTTGAAGCAGGTGTTTAAGTGCTCTGAGTCATTTCATTGTGAGCAGGTTTTTAAGTGTTCTGTATCCTTTTGTTGGAAGCAGGTTTTTAAATGTTCTGGAGTCCTTTCATTGAAGCGGGTTTTAAGTGCTCTGGGGTCATTTCGTTGAAGCTGGTTTTAAGTGCTCTGAGTCATTACCTTGGAAACAGGTTTTAAGTGCTCTGAGTCATTTTGTTGGAGGCAGGTTTGTAAGTGCTCTGGAGTCATTTCCTGAAACAGGTTTTTAAGTGCTCTGGAGTCCTTTCTTTGGTCAACAGGGTTTTTAAGTGCTCTGGAGTCATTTCAGTGGAAGTGGGTTTTAAAAGTTCTGGAGTCATTTGTTGAAGCGGTTTTTAAGTGCTCTGAGTCATTTCGCTGGAAGTGGGTTTTTAAGTGCTCTGGAGTCATTTGTTGGAAAGGGTTTTTAAGTTCCTGAGTCATTTTGTTGGAAACAGGGTTTTTATGTGCTCTGAGTTCATTTTTTGGAAGCAGGTTTTTTAAGTGTTCTGGGTCCTCATTTTTGCTGAATTCCTGTTGTTTTTAAGTGCTCTCTGTCATTTCCTTTTGGGTTTTAAGTGTATTTCGTGGGTTTTTTAAGTGCTCTGGAGTCATTTCGCTGGAAGCAAGGTTTTTAATGCTCTGGAGTCATTTTGTTGGAAGCTGGTTTTTAAGTTCCTGGATCCTTTCATTGGAAACAGTTTTTAATTGCTCTGAGTTCATTTTTGAAGCAGGTGGTTTTAAGTGTTCTGGTGTCCTTTCTTTGAATCGGGTTTTTAAGTGCTTCTGGAGTCATTTCTTGAAGCAGGTTTTAAGTGCTCTGGGAGTCATTTCTTTGAAAAGGGTTTTTATGTGCTCTGAGTCATTTCGTTGAAGCGGGTTTTAATTGTTGTGGCATCACTTCATTTGGAAGCGGGTTTTAAGTGCTCTGAGTCATTTCTTTGGAAGCGGTTTTTAAGTGTTCTGGAGTCCTTTCGGGTTTTTAAGTGCTTTGAGTCATTTCTGTTGAAGCAGGTTTTTAAGTGCTCTGGAGTCATTTAGTTGAAGCGGTTTTAAGTGCTCTGAGTCATTTCATTGAAACGGGTTTTTAAGTGCTCTGAGGTCATTTTGTTGAAGCGGGTTTTTAATTGCTGTGGCATCACTTTGTTGAAAGCGGGTGTTTAAGTGCTCTGGAGTCATTTCATTGAAGCGGTTTTTAAGTGTTCTGGTTTTAAAGTGGTTTTGAGTCAGTTGTTTCGTTGAAGCGGGTTTTAAATGTTCTGGTGTCCTTTCATTGTTAGCGGGTTTTTAAGTGCTCTGGGTCATTTTGTTGGAAGCGGGTTTTAAGTGCTCTGGAGTCATTTCTTTGAAACAGGTTTTTAAGTGCTCTGGAGTCATTTCGTTGGAGGCAGGTTTGTAAGTGCTCTGAGTCATTTCTTTGGAAGCAAGGTTTTTAGTGCTCTGGAGTCATTTCATTGAAACAGGTTTTAAGTGATCTGGTGTCCTTTCAGGAAGCAGGTTTTTAAGTGCTCTGAGTCATTTCGTTGGAAGCGGGTTTTTAAGTGTTCTGGAGTCCTTTCGTTGGAAGTGGGTTTTTAAGTGCTCTGGGGTCATTTCGTTTGAAGTGGGTTTTTAAGTGCTCTGGAGTCATTACCTTGGAAACAGATTTTTAAGTGCTCTGAGTCATTTCTTTGGAAGCGGTTTTAAGTGCTCTGGAGTCATTTCTTTGAAGCAAGGTTTTTATTGCTCTGAGTCATTTTGTTGGAAGCGGTTTTTAAGTGCTCTGGGAGTCCTTTCGTTGGAAGCGGGTTTTTAAGTGCTCTTGGAGTCATTTCACAGCAGGTTTTTTTGTGCTCTGAGATTTAGTTTGCAGCGGGTTTTTAATTGCTCTGAGTCATTTCCTTGAAGCGGTTTTTAAGTGTTCTGGAGTCCTTTCGTTGGTAGCAGGTTTTTAAGTCTTCTGTGCTCCAGAGTCCTTTTTTTTGAAGGTCAAGGTTTTAAGGTTTTTAAGTGCTCTGAGTCATTTCTTGCTGGTAAGTTTTTTTTAAGTGTTCTGGTATCCTTTCACTTGGTAGGTTTTTAAGTGCTCTAGAGTCATTTCGCTGGAAGCGGGTTTTTAATTGCTGTGTAGTCATTTTGTTGTAAGCGGGTTTTAAGTGCTCTGAGTCATTTCGTTGGAAGCAGGTTTTTAAGTGTTCTGGGATCCTTTCGTTGGAAGCAGGTTTTTAAGTGCTCTGGAGTCATTACGCTTGTAAGCTGGTTTTTATATGTTCTGAGTCCTTTCTTTGTAAGGGGTTTTTAATGCTCTGGGTCATTTCATTGGAAGCATTTTTTTTTTTAATTGCTCTGGAGTCATTTTAAGTGTGGGAGTCATTTCTGGTTTTTAAGTGCTCTGAGTCATTTCGTTGTAAACTGGTTTTATAAGTGCTCTGAGTCATTTGTTGGAGGCAGGTTTTAAGTGCTTCTAGAGTCATTTTGTTAGCGTTTTTAATTGCTGTGTAGTCATTTTGCTTTTGGCGGGGTTTTAAGTGCTCTGGAGTCATTTCCCTTGAAAGCGGTTTTTAAGTGCTCTGGAGTCATTAGTTAGAAGCTGGTTTTTAAGTGCTCTGAGTCATTTCACTTGAAACGGGTTTTTTGTGCTCTGAGGTCATTTTTCTGGAAGCAGTTTTGCTTTTAATTGCTGTGGCATCACTTCGCTTAAAGCGGTGTTTAAGTGCTCTGAGTCATTTCATTGTAAAGCAGGTTTTTAAGTGTTCTGGTATCCTTTTTTGGAAGCGGTTTTTAAATGTTCTGGAGTCCTTTCATTGAAGCGGGTTTTTAAGTGCTTTGGGGGTCATTTTGAGTTGGAAGTGGGTTTTAAGTGCTCTGAGTCATTTTGTTGGAAACAGGTTTTTAAGTGCTCTGAGTCATTTTGTTGGAGGCAGGTTTTAAGTGCTCTGGAGTCATTTCCTTGGAAACAGGTTTTAAGGTGCTCTGGAGTCATTTTTTGGAAGTGGGTTTTTAATTGCTCTGGCAGTCATTTCGCTTGAAACAGGTTTTTAAGTGCTCTGGAGTCATTTGTTGGAAGCAGGTTTTTAAGTGTTCTGGAGTCTGGAGTCATTTCCTTTTTTGCTTAGAGTCATTTTTTGGTGGTTTTTTAAGTGCTCATTTTGTTGGAAGCAGGTTTTTATGTGCTCTGGAGTCATTTTTTTTGAAACAGGTTTTTAAGTGTTCTGAGTCATTTCTGTTGGAAGCAGGTTTTTAAGTGCTCTGGGAGTCATTTTTGTTGGAAGCAAGGTTTTAAGTGCTCTGAGTCATTTCCTTGGAACAGGTTTTTAAGTGCTCTGGAGTCATTTCGAAGCAGGTTTTAAGTGCTCTGGAGTCATTTCGCTGGAAGCGGGTTTTAAGTTTCTGGGGGTTTTAAGTTCATTTTGAAGTGGGTTTTAAGTGCTCTGGAGTCATTTTTTGGAAACAGGTTTTTAAGTGCTCTGAGTCATTTCTTGGAAACGGGTTTTATGTGCTTGGAGTCATTTCATTGGAAGCGGGTTTTATGTGCTCTGGAGTCATTGTTGGAAACGGGTTTTTAAGTGCTCTGAGTCATTTCGCTGGAAGCGGGTTTTTAATTGCTGTGGAGTCATTTTTTTAAGAGGGTTTTTAAGTGCTCTGGAGTCATTTCGTTGAATCGGGTTTTTAAGTGTTCTGAGTCATTTCCTTTTAGGTGCTTGAGTCATTTTGTTGGAGCGGTTTTTAATTGCTGAGTCCTTTCTGAGTCATTTGAGTCATTTTGGAAGCTGGTTTTAAGTGTTCTGAGTCATTTCATTGGAAACAGTTTTTTAAGTGCTCTGAGTCATTTTTTTGCAGCAGGTTTTTAAGTGTTCTGTAGTCCTTTCTTTGAAGGGGTTTTTAAGTGTTCTGGGTCATTTTGTTGGAAGCAGGTTTTTAAGTGCTCTGGAGTCATTTCTGTGGAAGCAGGGTTTTAAGTGCTCTGGAGTCATTTCGCTGGAAGCTGGTTTTTAAATGTTCTGGGAGTCCTTTTGTTGGAAGGGGTTTTTAATGCTCTGGAGTCATTTCGTTGAAGCTGGTTTTTAAGTGTTCTGTGTCATTTCCTTGTAAGGGTTTTTAAGTGCTCTGGGTCATTTCGCTGGAAGCAGGTTTTTAAGTGCTCTGAGTCATTTTTTTTTGAAACGGGTTTTATGTGCTCTGAGTCATTTCATTGTAAACGTTTGCTGTGTCATCACTTCATTTTGCTGTGGTTTTTAAGTGCTCTGGAGTCATTTCGCTGGAAGCAGGTTTTTAAGTGCTCTGGAGTCATTTAGTTGGAAACTGGTTTTTAAGTGTTCTGAGTCATTTGTTGGAAGTAGGTTTTTAAGTGTTGAGTCTTGGTTTTAGTGCTTGAGTCATTTTGTTTGAAGCAGGTTTTAATTGCTCTGGAGTCATTTCATTGGAAGCAGGTTTTAAGTGCTCTGGAGTCATTTTTTTTGGAAGCAGGTTTTTAATTGCTCTGGAGTCATTTCTTTGAAGCGGGTTTTTAAGTGCTCTGAGTCATTTCGTTGAAGCTGGTTTTAAGTGCTCTGGAGTCATTTCATTGGAAGCAGGTTTTTAAGTGCTCTGGAGTCATTTTTTTGAAATTTTTTTATGTGCTCTGAGTCATTTTTTTGGAAGCGGTTTTAAGTGCTCTGAGGTCATTTTGTTGGAAGCGGTTTTTTTAAGTGCTCTGGAGTCATTTTTGGAAGCAGGTTTTTAAGTGCTTGAGTCATTTTGTTGTTTTATGTGCTCTGAGTCATTTTGTTGAAACGGGTTTTTAAGTGCTCTGAGTCATTTGTTGGAAAGCTGGTTTTAAATTGCTCTGGAGTCATTTCGTTGAAGCGGGTTTTTAAGTGCTCTGGAGTCATCATTTTGTTGGAATTTCGTGGGTTTTAAGTGCTCTGGAGTCATTTTTTGGAAGCGGGTTTTTATGTGCTCTGAGTCCTGTTGGAAGTCGCTTTATGTTGCTGAGTCATTTTGCTTGAAACGGTTTTTAATTGCTGTGAGTCATTTCGCTTTAAGAGGGTTTTTAAGTGTTCTGAGTCCTTTCGTTGGAATCGGGTTTTTAAGTGTTCTGGAGTCATTTCGTTGGAAGTAAGGTTTTAATTGCTCTGAGTCGCTTGGTTGGAAGCTGGTTTTTAAGTTCCTGATTCATTTCATTGGAAACAGTTTTTATGTGCTCTGAGTTCATTTTTTGGCAGCGGTTTTTAAGTGTTCTGGAGTCCTTTCTTTGAATCGGGTTTTTAAGTCTTCTGGTATCCTTTTGTTGGTAGCAGGTTTTTAAGTGCTCTGAGGCATTTCTATGGAAGCAAGGTTTTAAGTGCTCTGAGTCATTTCGTTGGAAGCTGGTTTTTAAGTGTTCTGGGATCCTTTTTGGAAGCAGGTTTTAATTGCTCTGGAGTCATTTCGTGGAAGCTGGTTTTATGTGTTCTGTTGTCCTTTCCTTGTAAACAGGTTTTTAAGTGCTCTGGGTTCATTTTTTGGAAGCGGGTTTTAAGTGTTCTGGAGTCCTTTTGTTGAAACGGGTTTTATGTGCTCTGAGGTCATTTCACAGGTTGTTTTTAATTGCTGTGGCATCACCATTTAAAGCGGTGTTTAAGTGCTCTGGAGTCATTTCGTTGGAAGCTGGTTTTTAAGTGCTCTGAGTCATTTTGTTAGAAGTGGGTTTTTAAGTGTTCTAGTATCCTTCGCAAGCGGTTTTTAAGTGTTCTTGTATCCTTTCGCTGAAGCGGGTTTTTAAGTGCTCTGAGTCATTTCCTTGAAGCAGGTTTGTAAGTGCTCTGAGTCATTTCTTTGGAAGCAAGGTTTTAAGTGCTCTGGAGTCATTTCTTTGAAGCAGGTTTTTGCGATCTCGTCCTTTCATTGGAAGCGGTTTTTAATCGCTTTGGGATCCTTTCATTGGAAGCAGGTTTTTAAGTGCTCTGAGTCATTTGGCTGGAAGCGGTTGTTATGTGCTCTGAGGTCATTTCGCTGGAAACAGGTTATGAAGTGTTCTCGTGTCCTTTAGTTGGAAGCAGGTTTTAAGTGCTCTGAGTCATTTTGTTGGAAACGGGTTTATGTGCTTTGAGGTCATTTCGCTGGAAATGGGTTTTTAAGTATTCTGGTATCCTTTTGTTGGAAGCAGGTTTTTAAGTGCTCTGGAGTGTTTTTGTTGAATCGGGTTTTTAAGACTTCTGGTATCCTTTGTTGGAAGTAAGTTTTTAAGTGCTCTGAATCATTTCTTTGAATCGGCTTTTAAGTGCTCTGAGTCGCTTTGTTGGAAGCGGGTTTGTAAGTACCTGGATTTATTTCGTTGAATCGGGTTTTTAAGTGTTCTGGTATCCTTTCGTTGGAATTAATTTTTTAATTGCTCTGAGTCATTTCTTTGGAAGCGGCTTTTTAAGTGCTCTTGAGTCGCTTTGTTGAAGCTGGTTTGTAAGTTCCTGATTCATTTCTTTGGAAACAGTTTTTTATGTGCTCTGAGGTCATTTTTTTTTGGCAGCATGTTTTTAAGTGTTCTGGTGTCCTTTCTTTGAAGCGGTTTTTAAGTCTTCTGGTATCCTTTCACTGGTAGCAGGTTTTTAAGTGCTCCAGAGTCATTTCTTTGGAAGCAAGGTTTTAAGTGCTCTGGAGTCATTTCGTTGGAAGGGTTTTTAAGTGTTTTGGGATCCTTTTGTTGAAAGCAGGTTTTTAAGTGCTCTGGTGTCATTTCGCTGGAAGCGGGTTTTTACGTGATCTGAGTCATTTCCTTGAAGCAGGTTTTTAACTGCTCTGGATTCATTTAGTTTGCAGCGGGTTTTTAAGTGCTCTGGAGTCATTTCGTTGGAAATGGATTTTATGTGCTCTGAGTTCATTTTGTTGGAAGCGTGTTTTTAATTGCTGTGGCATCACTTCATTTAAAGCGGTGTTTAAGTGCTCTGAGTCATTTGTTTTTAAGCCTGGAACCTTTTGTTGAAGCGGGTTTTTAAGTGCTCTGAGTCATTTGTTTGAAAGCGGTTTTTAAGTGATCTGCGTCCTTTTGTTGGGTTTTAAGTGCTCTGTTGTCATTTTTTGGAAGCGGGTTTTTAAGTTTTTGTCCCTTCGCTGGAAGCGGTTTTTAATTGCTGTGGAGTCATATCGCTTTAAGTGGGTCTTTAAGCGCTCTTGAGCCATTTCTTTGAAGCAAAGTTTTAAGTGTTCTGAGTCATTTCTTTCGGCGTGGTTTTTAAGTGCTCTGAGTCATTTCACTGGAAGCGGGTTGTTATGTGCTCTGAGGTCATTTTGTTGGAAACAGGTTATGAAGTGTTCTGTGTCCTTTAGTTGGAAGCGGGTTTTTAAGTGCTCTGAGTCATTTTGTTGGAAACGGGTTTATGTTCTTTGAGGTCATTTCTTTGAAGTGGGTTTTTAAGTATTCTGCTATCCTTTGTTGGAAGCGGTTTTTTAAGAGCTCTGAGTCATTTTGTTGAATCGGGTTTTTAAGTGTTCTGGTATCCTTTCATTGAAGCAGGTTTTTAAGTGCTCTGAATCATTTCTTTGAATCGGCTTTTTTAAGTGCTCTGAGTCATTTGGTTGGAAGCGGGTTTGTAAGTACCTTGATTCATTTCGCTTGAAAGCCGCTTTTTTATGTGCTCTGAGGTCATTTTTTTTTGGCAGCGTTTTTTAAGTATTCTGGTGTCCTTTCTTTGAAGCGGTTTTAAGTCTTCTGGTATCCTTTCACAGGTAGCAGGTTTTTAAATGCTCCAGAGTCATTTCTTTGAAGCAAGGTTTTAAGTGCTCTGGAGTCATTTGTTTGAAGCTGGTTTTAAAGTGCTCTGAGTCACTTAGTTGGAAGCGGTTTTTAAATGCTCTGAGTCATTTAGTTGGAAACGGTTTATTATATGCTCTGAGGTCATTTCTTTGAAAGCGTGTTTTTAAGTGTTCTGCAGTCATTTCGCTGAAAGCGGTTTTTAGTGCTCTGAGTCATTTCTTTGAAACGGGTTTATGTGCTTTGAGGTCATTTGGTTGAAGTGGGTTTTTATGCTCTGGTATCCTTTGTTGGAAGCAGGTTTTTAAGTGCTCTGAGTCATTTTGTTGGAAGCGTTTTATTAATTGCTATCGAGTCATTTCGCTTTTGAAGCGGTTTTTAAGTGCTCTGAGTCATTTCGTTGAATCGGTTTTTAAGTCTTCTGGTATCTTTCTTTGAAGAAGGTTTTTAAGTGCTCTGAGTCATTTCTTTGAAAGGCTTTTTTAAGTGCTCTGGAGTCGCTTTAAGCTGGTTTGGCAGTCTGATTTCATTTCTTTGAAACTGTTTTTAAGCAAAGGGTCATTTTTTTGGAAGCATGTTTTTAAGTTCTGCTCTGGTTTTTAACTCTTCTGTCATCGCTTTTTGGTAGCGGTTTTTGATAAGTGCTGTTTTATTTCTTGTCCTTTTTTTTTGAAGGGTTTTTAAGTGCTCTGGAGTCATTTTGTTTTTTTTAAAGTCTTGAGTCATTGGGTCGCTTTTTAAAATGTTCTGGGTCCTTTCATTGAAGCAGGTTTTTAAGTGCTTGATTTATTTCCTGGAAACAGGTTTATAAGTGTTCTGGTGTCCTTTGTTGGTCATTTTAAGTTGGAGTCATTTTGGTTTTTGAAGTTCTGTGTTTTTAAGTGCTTTGAGTCATTTCGTGGAAACGGGTTTTTAAATGCTCTGGGTCATTTTGTTGAAGCAGGTTTTTAAGTGCTCTGGAGTCATTTCCTTGAAGCAGATTTTTAAGTGGTTTTTGGAAGCGGGTTTTAAGTGCTGAGTCGCTTCGTTGGAAGCAGGTTTTAAGTGCTCTGGATTCATTTCTGTTGGAAACAGGTTTTAAGTGTTCTGGTGTGCTTTTTGTTGGAAGCGGTTTTTAAGTGCTCTTTGTCATTTTGTTGGAAGCGGTTTTTTAAGTGTTCTGTGTCCTTTCTTTGAAGCGGTTTTTAATTGCTGTGGAGTCACATCGCTTTTTAAGTGGTCTTTAAGTGCTCTGAGTCATTTCTTTGAAGCAAAATTTTTAAGTGCTCTGGAGTCAATCTTTGAAGCAGGAAGGGGTTTTTTTTTTGGAACCAAAATTTGGTGCTCTGTCAATGTCCTTTTGGAAGCGGGTTTTAAGGGTCTGAGTCATTTCGCTGAAACAAGGTTTTAAGAGCTCTGAGTCAGTCTGCTGGAAGGGTTTTTAAGTGTTCTGGTGTCCTTTTGTTGGAAGCTGGTTTTTAAGTGCTCTGAGTCATTTTTGTTGGAAGCAAGCTTTTAAGTGCTCTGAGTCATTTTGTTGGAAGTTTTTAAGTGTTCTGATATCCTTTCATTGGAAGTGGGTTTTAAGGGCTCTGTGGTCATTTGTTGGAAGTGGGTTTTAAATTTATGGAGTCATTTCCTTGAAGCAGGTTTTAAGTGCTCTGAGTCATTTTGTTTGAAGGGTTTTAAGTGTTCTGGTATCCTTTGTTGGAAGCGGTTTTAAGTGCTCTTGAGTCATTTCATTGGAAGCAGGTTTTTAAATGTTCTGGTTCATTTCATTGAAGCGGGTTTTTAAGTGCTCTGAGTCATTTCCTTGAAGCAGGTTTGTAAGTGCTTTGAGTCATTTCTTTGGAAGCAAGGTTTTAAGTTCCTGAGTCATTTCTTGCTGGAAGCGGTTTTTAAGTGATCTGTTGTCCTTTTGGAAGCGGGTTTTTAAGTGCTTTGGGGTCATTTCACTGAAGTGGTTTTTAAGTTTTCTGAGTCAATACCTTGAAAACGGTTTTTTAAGTGTTCTGGGATCCTTTCGCTGAAGCAGGTTTTTAAGTGCTCTGAGTCATTTCTGGAAGAAATTGCTATGGCTTTTTATATGTTCGGGTTTTAAGTCCTGGTGTCCTTTGCTGTTTTTAGCGGTTTTTAAGTGCTCTGAGTCATTTCATTGAAGCAGGTTTTTAAATGTTCTGGTTTCCTTCATTGAAACGGTTTTTACGTGCTCTGAGGTCATTTTTTGGAAGCATGTTTTTAAGTGTTCTGGTGTCCTTTCTTTGAAGCCGGTTTTAAGTCTTCTGGTATCCTTTCACAGCAGGTTTTTAAATTCTCTGAGTCATTTCTTTGGCAGTGGGTTTTAAGTGCTCTGGAGTCATTTCACTGGAAGCGGTTTTTAAGTGCTCTGAGTCATTTCTGGAAGCGGTTTTTTACTGCTCTGAGTCATTTCTTTGAAGCTGGTTTTTAAGTGTTGAGTCATTTCCTTGAAGCAAGGATTTATGTGCTCTCGAGTCATTTCGCTGGAACAGGTTTTTAAGTGTTCTGGTGTCCTTTCGCTTGGAAGCAGGTTTTTAAGTGCTCTGTTGTCATTTTGTTGGAAGCGGTTTTTAAGTGTTCTGGTGTCCTTTCAGCAGGAAGCAGGTTTTAATTGCTGTGGAGTCACATCGCTTTTAAGTGGGTCTTTAAGTGCTCTGTAGTCATTTCTTTGAAGCAAAGTTTTAATTGCTCTGGAGTCAGTCTGCTCAAGCGGGTTTTTAAGTGTTCTGTGTCCTTTCTTTGAAGCGGGTTTTAAGTCTTCTGGTATCCTTTCGCTGGTAGCAGGTTTTAAGTGCTCTGAGTCATTTCTTTGAAGCTGGTTTTTAAGTGCTCTGTGGTCATTTCTTTGAAACTGGTTTTTAAATGCTCTGAGTCATTTCCTTGAAGCAGGTTTTTAATTGCTCTGGAGTCATTTCACTGGTAGCTGGTTTTAAGTCTTCTGATTCATTTTGTTGGAAGCATGTTTTTAATTGCTGTGGACTCATTTTGTTTTAAGCGGCTTTAATGCTCTGAGTCATTTCGTTGGAAACGTGTTTTTAATTGCTGTGGAGTCATTTCGCTTTTGCGGTTTTTAAGTGCTCTGAGTCATTTAGTTGGAAGCGGTTTTTAATTGCTGTGGAGTCATTTGGTTTTAAGCGTGTTTTTAATTGCTGTGAGTCATATCGCTTTAATCGGTATTTAAGTGCTCTGAGTCATTTCTTTGAAGCAAAGTTTTAAGTGCTCTGAGTCAGTTCAGCTTAGCGGTTTTTAAATATCCTGGTATCCTTTCGCTGGAAGCAGGTTTTTAAGTGTTCTGTGGTCATTTTGTTGAAGTGGGTTTTAAATGCTCTGAGTCATTTCCTTGAAGCAGGTTTTTAAGTGCTCTTGAGTCATTTCTTTGGAAGAGTGTTTTTTATTGCTGTGGAGTCATTTCGCTTTTGCTGGTCTTTAAGTGTTCTGGTGTCCTTTCTTTGAAGTGGGTTTTTAAGTGCTCTGGAGTCCTTTGTTGGAAGAGGGTTTTTATGTGCACTGAGTCCTTTTGTTGGAGGCGGGTTTTTAAGTTCTCTGAGTCCTTTGTTGGAAGAGGTTTTAAGTGCTCTGAGTCATTTTGTTGGAGGCGGGTTTTAAGTGCTCTGAGTCATTTTTTGTTGAAGGGGGTTTTTAGTGCTCTGAGTCATTTTTTTGGAAGCGGGTTTTAAGTGCTCTGAGTCATTTCTTTGAAAGGGGGTTTTTAAGTGCTCTGAGTCATTTCTTTGGAAGCGGGTTTTAAGTGCTCTGGAGTCGCTTCGCCTTAAACAGGGTTTTGTGGCACCCTGGATTCATTTCATTGGAAACGGTTTTTTATGTGCTCTGAGGTCATTTTTTTGGCAGCGGTTTTTTAAGTGTAATGGTGTCCTTTCTTTGAAGAGGGTTTTTAAGTCTTCTGGTATCCTTTCATTGGTAGCAGGTTTTTAAGTGCTCTGGAGTCATTTTGTTGGAGCTGGTTTTTAGGTGCACTGAGAAATTTTGTTGGAAGCGGTTTTTAAGTGTTCTGAGTCATCCTTTTGTTGAAGCTCTGGTTTTCTTGAAACGGTGTCTTGCTTTGAGTCATTTTTTTTTTGTGTTCTTTTGTTGAAAGGGTTTTTAAGTGCTCTGGAGTCATTTTTTTGAAGCGGGGTTTTTAGTGCTCTGAGTCATTTATTGAAGCGGGTTTTAATTGCTCTGAGTCATCATTTCGCTTAAAAGGTTTTTAATTGCTCTGAGTCATTTTGTTGGAAGCGGTTTTTTATGCTCTGAGTCATTTTTTTGAAGCGGGTTTTAATTGTTCTGGAGTCCTTTGTTGGAAACGGGTTTTAAGTGCTCTGAGTCATTTCGCTGGAAGAGGGTTTTTAAGTGTTCTGGTGTCCTTTAGTTGAAGGGGTTTTTAAGTGCTCTGGAGTCATTTCATTGAGTTGGGTTTTTAAGTGCTCTGGAGTCATTTCGCTTGAAGCAGGTTTTTAAGTGCTCTGAGTCCTTTTTTTTGAAGCGGTTTTTAAGTGCTCTGGAGTCATTTCTTTGAAGCAGGTTTTAAGTGCTCTGAGTCATTTCGCTTTGAAGCGGTTTTAAATGTTCTGGAGTCATTTCATTGAAACGGTTTTTTATGTGCTCTGAGGTCATTTTTTGGCAGCGGTTTTTAAGTGTAATGGTGTCCTTTGTTGAAGAGGGTTTTAAGTGTTCTGGTGTCCTTTCATTGGAAGCAGGTTTTAAGTGCTCTGAGTCATTTCATTGGTAGCTGGTTTTTAAATGCTCTGGAGTCATTTCTGCTGAAGCAGGTTTTTAAGTGCTCTGGAGTCATTTCATTTGAAATTGGGTTTTAATTGCTCTGGAGTCATTTGTTGGAAACGGGTTTTTATGTGCTCTGGAGTCATTTTGTTGGAAGCAAATTTAAGTGTTCTGGAGTCATTTTTTGGAAGCAGGTTTTTAAGTGCTCTGGAGTCATTTCCTTTTTAAACGGTTTTTTCTTTGTTCTGCCTTTTTTTGTTGGAAATTTCTCTAGGTTTTTAAATGCTCTGAGTCATTTCAGCGGTTTTTAATTGCTGTGGAGTCATTTCTTTGGAAGGGTTTTTAAAGTGCTCTGAGTCATTTTGTTGGAAACGTGTTTTAATTGCTGTGAGTCATTTCGCTTTTAAGTGGTTTTAATTGCTGTGGAGTCATATCGCTTTTGCGGGTTTTTAAGTGCTCTGGAGTCATTTCTTTGAAGCAAAGTTTTAACTGCTCTGGAGTCATTTTGTTGAAACGGTTTTTAAGTATCCTGGTATCCTTTTTTGAAGCATGTTTTTAAGTGTTCTGTGTCATTTTGTTGGAAGCGGTTTTTAATGTAGCTGAGTCCTTTCCTTGAAGCAGGTTTTAAATGCTCTGGAGTCATTTTTTGGAAGAGTGTTTTTAATTGCTCTGGAGTCATTTCACTTGAAGCGGTTTTTTATGTGTTCTGGAGTCCATTTTTGAAGGGGTTTTTACTGCTCTGAGTCATTTCTTTGGAAGCTGGTTTTTAAGTGTTCTGAGTCATTTTGTTGGAAGCAGGTTTTAGTGTGCTGGAGTCATTTATTGGAAGCAGGTTTTTAAGTGCTCTGAGTCATTTTGTTGAAGCGGTTTTTGAAGTGCGTTTTTAAGTGTCATTTTTTGAAGCGGTTTTTAATTGCTCTGAGTCATTTTGTTGAAGCGGTTTTTAATTGCTCTGGAGTCATCCGCTTTGAAGCGGTTTTAAAGTGCTCTGGAGTCATTTCGCTGAAAGGGGTTTTTAATTGTTCTGGTTTCATTTCTTGAAGTGGGTTTTAAGTTCTCTGAGTCATTTGTTGGAAGCAGGTTTTAAGTGCTCTGGAGTCATTTCTTTGAAGCAGGTTTTTAAGTGCTCTGGAGTCATTTTTTTGCTGGTTTTTAAGTGCTCTGAGTCATTTTGTTGGAGGCGGTTTTAAGTGTTCTGGGAGTCATTTTGTTGTGCTGGTTTTTAAGTGCTCTGGAGTCATTTTTTGAAGGGTTTTTAATTGCTCTGGAGTCATTTTGTTTTGCCAGGTTTTAAGTGTTCTGAGTCATTTCATTGAAAGCAGGTTTTTAATTGCTCTGGAGTCATTTCTTTAAGCGGTTTTAAGTGTTCTGAGTCCATTTGTTTGGAAGCAGGTTTTAATTGCTCTGAGTCATTTAGTTGGAGGCGGTTTTTAATTGCTCTGGAGTCATTTCGTTGAAGCAAGTTTTTAAGTGCTCTGAGTCATTTTTTGTTGAAGCAAAGTTTTAAGTGTTCTGGAGTTCTTTTGTTGAAGCCGGGTTTTTAATTGCTGGGGATCCATTTGTTGAAAACGGGTTTTTAATGTTCTGAGTCATTTTGTTGGCAGGGTTTTTAAATGTTCTGGAGTCATTTCTGTTGGAAGCAGGTTTTTAAGTGCTCTGGAGTCATTTCTTTGAAGGTTTTTTATTGCTGTGGAGTCATTTCTTTGAAACGTTTTTAAGTGCTGGAGTCTTTTTTGAAGCAAAGTTATAAGTGTTCTGGAGTCCTTTCTTTGAAGCTGGGTTTTTTAAGTGCTCTGAGACATTTCGCTGGAAGGGTTTTTTAAGTGTTCTGTGTCCTTTTTTGGAAGTGGGTTTTGGCGTTCTGGGTCATTTTGTTGGAAGAGGGTTTTTAATGCTCTGAGTCATTTCCTTGGAAGCAGGTTTTAATTGCTCTGGAGTCATTTTTTGGAAGCGGGTTTTTAGTGCTCTGAGTCATTTTGAAAGCGGGTTTTAATTGCTCTGAGTCATTTCGTTTTGCATTTTAAAGTGCTCTGAGTCATTTAGTTGGAAGCGGGTTTTTGCTGTCGAAGTCATTTTGTTGAAACGTGTTTTTAATTGCTGTGGAGTCATTTGTTTTGAGTGCAGTCCATCATGTTGTTGGTATGGTTTTTTTGGTTTTGGTGTCCTTTCCTTGGAAGCAGGTTTTATGTGTTCTGGGGGTCATTTCGTTGGAAGCGTGGTTTTTAAGTGTTCTGGGTGTCCGCTTTGTTGCTAAAGTTTAAATGCTCTGGAGTCATTTCTTTGGAAGTGGTTTTTAGTGCTCTGAGTCATTTATTGGAAGCGGGGTTTTAAGTGCTCGAGTCATTTTGAAGCGGGTTTTTTGGGCCTGAGTCATTTAGTTGAAACGGTTTTTAATTGCTCTGAGTCATTTATTGGAATTGCTGGTTTTCATTGTTCTGAGTCATTTTGTTGGAAACGGTTTTTAATTTCTGTGTTCTTTTGTTGGAATCGGTTTTTAATTGCTGTGAGTCATTTTGTTGGAAGCGGGTTTTTAAGTGCTCTGAGTCATTTCTTTGGAGCCGGTTTAAGTGCTCTGAGTCAGTTTTGGAAGCTTGGTTTTTAAGTGCTCTGGTAGCCTTTCTTAGAAACATTTTTTTATGTGGTTTTTTTTTGGTGCAGGTTTTAGTGTTCTTTTTGTTTGAAGGGGTTTTAAATGCTCTGAGTCATTTCAATCAGGTTTTAATTACGCTCTGAGTCATTTTTTTGGAAGGTATGTTCTGGTGTCATTTTTTTTGGATGCGCTGAGGTCATTTTTGGAAGCAGGTTTTAAGTGTCTGATCTCCTTTCTTGGAGCAGGTTTTTAAGTGCTCTGGAGTCATTTGGAAGGTTTTGGCGCTCTGGTTTTTTGAGTGCTCTGGAGTTGTGATTGCTGTCAAGGGTTTGTAAGTACACTGATTCATTTCGTTGAAACGGTTTTTTATGTGCCTGAGGTCATTTTTTTGGCAGCGTGTTTTTTAGTGTAATGGTGTCCTTTCTTTGAAGCGG